>APFE031182077.1:0-37106 GCA_000404065.3 Pinus taeda
TTTTCCAGATTGTGATGTATTTCCTTCTTCATCTCTAGACTTTGTTGTCTTAAACTCTCGATCCATTTCTTCGACCATGGCTCACAAGGTCATGAAAGCATCTACGAAACCTGCATAAGATCCACATGGATAATCACTGCTTCCTTCTTCAGCCATCTCTTGTCCTCAAGTTGTCCTTCTCCTAGAGCCAACCTCTAGATCTCCTGCAACAAGTTATCCTTCACCAAGCTTTGATTTTTTCTTGGTGATCATGCACACTTAAAATCACAATTAACAACAACCTTCTCTGATACCAAATGATCCCAAAAAGATATTTAATTGAAATTGTGATTTATTAACTGTTAGAAAGTGTTATTACATGATTTAAAAACACCATTAAATACATAAGCATGGATAGCTGTTAATAAATTTTGCAGCATATTAGAATAGAAAACCATGAGAAGAAAAGTGACACAAGAGATTATTGACGGAGTTATCTTCAAGCCTACATTTCCAAGCCTTGGTCTTCAATGGGGAGGCCTCTATATTATAAATTCAAAGCCAAAAAAATACATCAAAGCTAAATCAACTAGATCCTTGGCTGGTACAGTTGTGTTCTACTCGATCTCAGAAATCCAATGCAACTAACTACTCAGAAAAAGACCTCTTACAACTCCCAAAATAAACCTACAAAGTTTTGCCTCCAAAATCCCCAAAGCTGCACTAAAACTCTTCTCTGCTCTACAAAATGTCACAACTCCTCTCCACCCTTCATGGCATTACATTACATGTATATATAGTGTTGGTGACTAACTTTAATGGCAAACATAGCAGTGTATTAAATTACATTTTTCATTGTTATAGCCATATACAATATTGTTTAGAACCGCACCAAATATTACATTCGGTGCAATGGAAACTATGCACATATCAACCATATACTATGTTTAACTCGGCGCGTTTATCCCGTGGCATCCGACAGTGTTAAACCATAAACTTCGTTCACCGTTTCATTTGCCGTTTGTGAGCACCGCTTACCATATGATTTCACACTTTAATATTAATCCACCACCATAGCTTCATAACATATGTCGTTGACATGGTTTATAACATATGCGCCATTCCATTGTTTTATAAATCAAATGCGCACTACATGTTTAATATTTGTTATGTGTGTATTTTAATAGATGGTTTTTGTTGCTGCTCCAACCCGTCTCAATACAGGAAGTAGAAGATGCGATGACCCAACTCAAGGATGGCAAGGCACCAGGTCCTGATGGCTTCACCACCAACTTCTTTCATGAGTTATGGGAGCTCATCAACATAGAGGTTTGGGAACTAGTGGAAGAATCAAGATCTATGCACTGGATTCTCCCCTCCCTAAATGCTACTTTCATAGCATTAGTCCCCAAAGGGGATGAATCAAATACGCCAGACAAATATAGGCTGATTGCATTATGCAATGTCATCTACAAACTCATCTCCAAAGTATTGGTGAACCGACTCAAACCTCTACTCCCTCTTCTCATCTTGCCGGAGAAGACTGGATATGTAGAAGGGCGTCAGATAATGGATGGCGTTATTCTTTCAAACGAAGTGATCCACTCCCTGAAACTACTCAAAAATCCAGGTATGATTCTAAAGCTTGATCTCTCCAAAGCTTTCGATAAACTTAGTTGGGAATATATTCATCAAACGTTATTGGCTTTTGGCTTCAATGCCACATGGACAAGGTGGATAATGAATCTCATCACCACTCCCTGTTTATCGGTCATGGTCAATGGTTCTCCCTCTGCGCCCTTTCGCCCCTCTAGAGGTATTCGTCAAGGGGATCCCCTATTCCCCCTTCCTTTTTGTCCTCATGGCAGAAGGACTTAGCCGTCTACTTCACCATGTTATCTCCTCTCATGCTCTAAGGGGTATCTCTCTACATGGTCTCCATCCTTTATCCCATCAACAGTTTGTAGATGATACAATCCTTTTTGGTCATCCCTCATCCCAAGAGGCAAAAGCCTTCAAAGCCCTGCTCTCTCTCTTCTGTGAAGACTCTGGAACCTCTATCAATGCCTCCAAATCCCAACTTTTCTTTTTCAATACCCCAGTCACCACTCAGAAAAACATTGCTCGAATTCTAGGATTCTCCATAGCAGCGCTTCCCTCAAAATACTTGGGGGCTCCTCTGCTGGACTCGGCCATTAAACATGCTTCCTGGAGGACGCTTCTCGACAAATTGGAAGCAAGACTTTCTTCCTGGACTTTTCGCTCACTCAACATAGCTAGCAGACTCATAGTGATCAAATCTGTTCTCCAAGCTATGCCTTTGTATCTTTTCTCTATTTTGGAAGCACCCAAATGGGTTCTCAAGGTAATCCCCCATACTTAAATCCGCAATCTTCAAAGAAGTTTTCTGTGGGGCTCCACAGGGCTCAATAGGAAATGGGCTCTTGTCAATTGGAAAGAAGTCTTCCAGCCAAAATCAAATGGTGGGATCGGATTAAGGGATCCTCTCCAAAGCAACAATACAATGGGAGCCCGGATATGGTGGAATTGGATTGCCAAACCACACATCCCCTGGGCACGGCTCTGGAAAGAAAAATATGTGCCAGGAAGTCAATGGGACGATCTCATAAGAATCATCCCTACCATTCCAAGATCCATGATTTGGAATGCCGCCAAGCTTCACAGCGCCTTCATACAAGAGCATAGCTTCTGGGAAATCCACTCAGGCACCACAGCTAGGTTCTAGGAGGACTCATGGCAGCAGCTCCCGAAATTGGCCTCTCTCTTCCACAAGCCAATCTGGCAGGCTTCTATGCAGCAAGCCAATCTCTCTCATGTTTATCAATGCTGGCAGCATCAACCATCTCAAGAATTTAAATTATGGAAACCCGCTAGCACCTGGCAGACCGATTAGCAAGAAGAAACCTACACAGAAATTGAACATGAGTTAAATCATAGAATAATCAAGCACTCGAATCAGCAGGACAAACTGAGATGGGGACATACACCAAAAGGCATGTTCACCACCAAGGAAGCATACCAATTACGCTACTCTAACACTCATACAGCAAAGGATCAGCTCTGGGATCAGGTTTGGCAACCAGGACTCTGGCCTAAGGGTTCCACCTTTCTATGGCTCTTAGGTAAGAGGCGTATCCTTACTTAGGATAATCTACAAAAAAGGGGATTCATTGGACCATCGAGATGTCCCAACTGCAATGTCAACTCAGAAACCATCTTACATCTCATGGACACTTGTCCACTAGCTACTCAGTTATGGGAGAAAATTGATCAATGTAATAGAAGATCAGGAAAATGACAGGGGGACATAGCAGATACCATAAGAACATGGCCAAATCACCCTTTCCATAGCTCTCTGCTAAACTCGTTGTGGAACATTATCCTAGGCTTTATCTACTGGATACTATGGAAGGAAAGGAACAATAGAGTCTTCAACAATAACAGCAGGCCGATAGAAACGCTATGGCTTCTCCTGAAGCAAAATCTCCAAGAAACTTTGGCTATTCGACATTGGCAAGACACAGATTTTCCGGACTCTCCTCAGGAGCGCCTCATCATGAAATCTTGGAATCTCGATCTGTCCTACTTGACCCATGTCAAATCCCGTCCCCCAACCAGTTCTGCCTCCCCTCTGAAGTGGTCCCCTCCTGCCTCAAGCTCTTATAAATTGAACTTTGATGGGGCAGCCAAGGGCAATCCTGGGCCGGCTGGTTATGAAGGGGTCTTCAGAAATGAAAAAGGAGCAGCATTGCATATCTACTATGGAACGATTGGCAAAGATACCAACAACGTTACGGAATTGGAAGGTCTGTGGAAAGGGATTTGCATTGCAGACCAAAAAAACTTCTTCCTGCTAGAGGTAGATGGAGACTCCCTTATCCTAATTACTGCAGCTACAAGGATTCAAGTAGGCACCTCGACAGCTAAGATAGCTTCCAGTTGGAGGTTGCTCAGTAGATTGGAAACTTTGGAGGAAAGGCTCAGGCGCCCCCATAGTATCACCTTCAGGCATGTAAGACGCACAACCAATAAGGTAGCAGATAGATTGGCCAACCAAGGGGTCAACCAGCAGCTCCCTTCCTTCTCAGGTCCTCTTAGTGCCTCAGATAATGAAAAACTCAAACAGGAATGCACTTCTTTGGTGCTACAGGACTACCCGATCCTTGCTGCAGGTGTTTGAAATGAGACATGGTACGAAGGGAACGCGTCGATTGGGTAGGTGGCAGCCCAGTTGCGCCATATGTTATTGCAATGGGATGGCACGCTGTCCTCGCACACCTACATTAAATGCAGCATTCACCACACCTCTCCAGCTCCCAGTTCATAGCACGATGGTGGTCCGACTGTTCGTCACTCCCGTGGTTCTGCTCCAGGACTTCAGCTCTGTAATGGTTGCTGCTCTGGGCGATTCTCTGTGCCATTTAGTCAGTCTGTCTCTGATAGCTTGGTTCTGCCTCTCGGCTCTGGCTCCAGAGGTTCACAGTGTCACTTGGTCTCTGTTTCCGTCTCACTCGGCGCATCCACTCCTCAGGTATCTCCCTCTCCGCATTCACCTTTGTTTCTGCCTCTCTCTACGCATCAGTTCCTCGCCCCTCTGTGCTTCCGCCCCTCTGTGTATCCGCCCCTCCGTGCTTTCACCCCCCTATGACATATCTTGGTTCATCAATATGCCGCGCAAACGACTCAGACTAGTGAGTAGGCGGGGCGGCTCATGAGGTCGTGCCATTCATTAGCACTCCTCCACCACCTCATACCCATCCTCGGATGCGTTGGAGTATGGTCGAGCTAATTACCCAGCTACCAGAAGTGGCAGGGGAAGAGGTAGAGGGCGTGCTAGGAATGACGTCTGTGAGCACAGTGCACATCCCACTGCCCGTTTCCACATTCCATGCTCCCTAGCGAACTCCTCTTTTATAGTCTCAGTCACGATTGAAAAATGTGAGAACGCGGCTCATCTCGAGGCCCCGGCAGAGCAGAGGCGGGCCAATCCCAATGTCGACCAGCGCCAAGTCACAAGAGGCTTGTCCACTGTGAACCCTGAAGCTGATGCAAGTCCAAGCGCACTGGCAAGAGAAGCGGTCCATCCGTCAGACTGAAGTGACTCAGAGCAATTTGGGTGCAAGATTGTTGAGGAACAGCTGTCTACCTCAGTTGACCAATGAACCAGCCAACGCCTCAGTTTTTGTTCTGCAGCCGAAGTAGGAGTTCGCCTCCCTTTCAATCTACTGCATCCGTGCCTGTTTCAGGTATTTGTCAACTCCACTTGATGGAGTCTGTCATTGTTTTGTTTATGTTGGATTATGTTTTAGTTCTGTTTATGCTGGAGTCAGCAAAGTTTAACCTCTTCATTAATTGTTGCATGGTTATTTTTGGGGTTTTTGGAAAGGTTAATATTCTTGAAAGTTATCCACTCTGATGTAATTCTATCGCTAGCTCCATGGTTAGGATGACGAGAATTACTCTGTCAAATGCCATCCTCCAGGCAAGAATCTTCAAGGCTTGCCTCGCTGTAACAATTTTTCTTTAATAATAGGAGTAGACCAATTGAGAAAAAAAATATATGGCTTTTGTTTTTAAAAATAACATTATAATAGATACATGCCATCGCCATGTAAAAATAACCTTTTAACCTCTTATTTCACGTTGCAACCAACCTTGAGATATTACCACTGTAACAAAGTTGGAGATCTGCCACTGAGTTGAACTTGTACTTTTGCCATGTGTCGAGCAGTGAAACATTGTTTCATAACAAACTTCCACAAGCAATTCTTCATTCATTTGGAGGTCAAATGCACCCATTCAAGTTGCATTGGAGTCGTTTCTACGAGCTCTACGCAATGGTGATCCTTCCACTCGAATCTAGTAACCTTGAATTTTAGGCTTTTTCTAGATCCTTAATCATCCATTGATCAATTTCAAATCATGCAATGAGGCTCAAGGGTATATTTATTATTGGAAAACATGAGAAAACCATAAACAACCAAAACCCCAACCCAAAGAGATGTAACACCAAGAGTTTGTGGGCCCGTTGGGGTTAGTTAGGCAACCAACTTCCCAGGGTCGTAACTTGGTCATATTATCTTCGTTTGGCACAGACGATACCTTGTTGGAAAGGTCTCCCTGAGTACTACAGGTTTCACCACATACCCCTCCCTATGGCTATGAGCCTGTCGCCAACCCAAAAAAAAACGTTGTTTAGGGGTCAAAACTACTCTGAAAGTTTAGGATCCGAAAAACTACTAAAAATATTAAACGCTAAAATGAACAAGGAAACAAATGAAACTGACTGGGGGATCTAGGTGGAATAGGAGGGTGACCACCAATATCCACTTGGATCATTCTTGACCCCTTAGGAAGCAATGGTCCCCATTGCATGCAGAGCCTCCATGAGGTGAGGAAAGTTATGTTGAACCTGGTACCTCGCGAACCACTTGCCCTGGTGAAGGAGTTGGCCTACTTTGACAACGATATAGTTGTATCCTCAATTGGAAAGTGTTCTTAATTTGTTTGTACATGATCTAATCAGTTGTGGCATGTTCCATGCAGTTTGGGTTGAGCTATGCTGGTGTGAGTTGTTTTCCAATGTCAGATGTGTCCAACAATGGTGGAAAGTATGGCCAAAGGCAATCTCCATTGAACACTCAATGCAGACCAAGGAACAGTGGGATGCTGAGCTCTAAGGCATTGTCACTGACGGTCTTGGTGATGGTTTATGGCCCATATCGGAGTGATTGAAGCTTGCGGTGGGGTCCAGCAAGGCACTCCTTCTGCAAATGTAGCCAAATTTTGTCGCCCACCTGGAACTTGAGTGGCACTCAATGTTGATCATGGTGCTTCTTGTACTTAGCATTGGCTCTATCCAATATATCATGGACCTGTTGGCAGATGTGTTGAATGCGCTCAATGAAGTTGTTAGCCCTTTCATCTTCGGACTGAACGTGAGTCGATTCTACCTGAGGGGATGCAAATGGTATGGCCACATCAATGGGGCATAATGGCTGAAATCCCAACCCTACCTGAAAGGGGTTGTGACATGTTGAGCTATGGAGAGATCTATTGTAGTTGTGTTGGACATAGGGGAGACTTTCATCCCATGTGTGTGGATTCTTCTAGTTGTACATGCATAGAATGTGTATGATCATCCTATTGACAACCTCTTGTTGACCATCAGTTTGGGGACGGAAAGTCGTGGACTTAGTAAATTTTGTATCCAGCATCGACCAGAGACTTTACCAAAATGCACTTAGGAATCTGTTGTCCTAATCTGAGACAATGGATTATGGGATCCAAAAGTGTACCCATACTCGCTCAAAGAAGAGCTTAGCAGTGGCCTTTGTTGTGATACTCTTCTTGCAGGCCATCATGATGGCCATCTTAAAGAATCTATCGACGACCACGAAAATGCAATCATTGTCGTGCTTACTAGAAGGAAGGCCCGACATGTAATCCATGGAGACAGATTCCCAAGGCCAAATAGAAGTAGGTAGAGGAGTATACAGGACTTTCTTCTTGATGGGTGGTTTAGCAATGGCGCAGGTGGTGTAGGATCTAATGTACTTCCCAACATCTTGAGGAAGTTTCAGCCAATAAAAATACTTTTGCAATACCACCATTGTTTTCTCTACTCTGAAATGTCCAGTGACTCGACTATAGTGTGCCTCCCAAATCATCCTGGCACGCTCACTTGAAGGAACACATATGTGTCCCAGGTGTCATAACAGTGCATTTTGAAGGTGAAAATCTGGAACTTCCTTCCCTTCTAGGAGTGTCTGGTATATGTTGTCGAATTCTGGATCACTCTTGTAAAGATGCGGCCACCCCAATGTCTCATGCCCACAAGAGTCTAGCATAGTGATCAGCGCCATGACCGATGGTCGGTCGAGGCAATCAATGACATTATTTTTTTTCACTTCTTGTACTTAATGTTCAAATGGAATTGTTGCAAATAGGTGGACCATTTCTAATGGTGATCGTTCTGCAACTTCCCTTGTATCTATATGAACTGTAGAGTTCGGTGGTCTGTATGGATGACCATTTCCTTCCCCATAATGTAATGCTTCCATTGACAATAGGCCTTCACAATGGAATTCATTTCTTTGTCGTAAGTGGGGTACTTTCGGACTATGTCTGAAAGTGTCTCACTGTGATAAGCCATTGGATGACCATGCTGAGTAAGAACCACACCAATAGCATAGTTGGAGGCATCTGTCTCAATCTAGAATGGTTGTTGTAGGTCTGGTAATGTGAGCACTGGTGCATAAAAGAGGTTATTCTTTAACTCAGAGAATGCTTGTTTTTGGGTTTCCAACCAAAAAAACTTTGCTTTCGCTCCGCCCTTGGTGACTTGAATTAAAGGCCAAGTGATATGAGAGAACCCCAACATGAACCTATGGTAGATATTGACAAGACCCAAAAAGTTGTGGAGCTCTGTTAGAGTGGTTCTGGTTGGCCAATCCCGAATGACTTGTATCTTTGATGGGTCCACATGTACACCCTGCTCATTAACGATGTACCCCAGATATTGAACGTAGGTTAGGAAAAAGGTGCATTTCTCCAAGTTAGCACACAGTTTGTGTTGGTGTAGGGTTTGAAGGACTTGTCGAATATGGTGGAGGTGCTCTTCCCAACTCTGGTTGAAGATCAAGATGTCATCTAAATACACCACCACGAATGCATTGGTGAAGGGTCGCAATATGTCGTCCATCAGTCTCATGAAGGTTGCAGGGGCGTTCGTCAATCCAAACGGCATGACCAACCATTCGAAAAGGCCCTCCTTGGATTTGAAGGCAATCTTCCACACATCGAAGGGTTCGATAGGAACCTAGTGGTAACTTGACTTCAAGTCAATATTGCTAAAAAATTTGACCCCCTTGAGCTAGTCCAGAAGGTCATCAATCTGTGGGATTGGGTACCTATTCCGGACAGTGATCTTGTTCAGTGCCCAATAGTCAATACATAGCCTCCAGGTCCTATCCTTCTTCTGTACCAATAAAATCGGGCTCCCACAAGGTGATGAGCTTGGCCTAATGTGCCCTTTCTGCAATAGTTCCTGAATCTACCTTTTGATCTCATCATTCTCCATAACAGAGCATCAATAGATTGGCCCATTGGGCAGTGACGCACCCAGGCTCAGATCGATAGAGTGCTTGACCTAAAAGTGCAGAGGTACCCTTGTGGGTGAGGAAAAAATATCCTTGTACTCCTCCACGGCCTTGTCAATTTGTCGTTGTTGTGTAGAGTAGCCCTGCCTGGAAGTCGTGACCACAACCTTCTTCTTTCCCTTAGAGCGAATCATAAAAAAAAAAATTTCCTAGTTTGGGAAATGGTCTTATTGCAGTGATCAAAGAGATGGCAGTAGGCAGGGCTACCTCCGGTATCCTGTACAACTTATTAGCCAAAGTAATAATCATAGAGCGAGGCTTAGACTCATATACAACATGTCACTTCCACAAGTATGGTTGTCCTAACAATACATCACAAACTTCAAAAGGAGCAATGTCACACAGTACCTCATCCGTGAAGGGCTTGATGCTATAGGTAAGGTGACACTGTTGGTTGACGCAAAGATCTCATCCTTGGTGAAGCCACCTGATGGTGTACGACTGTGGATGTGTCGTAGTCTTTAGGCCCAGCTGCTTCACAACCTCTGCTAAAATGAGGCTCTTTTGGCTCCAGCTGACAACAATGAACTGCAGTGGAGAACCCTTCACCCAAATCTTTGATTGGAAGAGGTGTTCCCCCTCCTCTAGATCTTCAGGCTCAATCTTCTGGATTGTGGTGGTGGCCACGATGGCACTATGCTCTACATTAATGATCTTCTTCCCTTTGTCAGATCCCCTATTGGGTTTTGATTCAGAGTCGTAACCTACGTTTGATTCGGAAGCCTTCAGCTCGGTAACCAGTGACTGCTTGTCCCAACACTTACTTGTATTGTGAGTGGAGCTCTTATGGAACTCACACCATTTTCCCATGTCCTTCTTCACCTTGGGGGTGTTGTTCTTTGCTTGTGGTTTTGGCGGGTTGTCCTGGGTAGCCTCGCCTTGGCTTTGTCCTTTGTTCTGTGGTTCGGAGACGTCTTTTTCTTGCTTTGGAATCGTAGATCCAAAGTCTCACTTCTTCTATTTAAACTTATGCTCAATGTTGAGAGCGTACCGATACGTCGTGTCGAGCGAGGAAATGTCCAGGAATTTCATCTCGTCTTGGATGTACTTGTGTAGATAGTCATGGTACTTGAGCACCAAATACCTCTCACTATCCTTGATACCCAGCTTCGTCCGAAGGGTATGGAAAGTATTTGTGAACTCTGCCACATATTGGTCCCTTCCCTGCCGTAGTGTGGTCCATTTTATGTATTTGTCTTCATAGCTCCTGACAGGGTAATATTGTTTCTTGATGGCATCTCAGAAAGAATTCCAAGTGGGTGTGGCTGAAAACAGCAAGGTTTCACTCTCATCCTTTTGTTCACTGTAGGTTTCCCACCAGTCCTTGACATGTGGGATGGCTTTAAGAAGTGCAAAAGTAATCACTTCCCGATTGGAAAAATCATGAATTGAGAAAATATCATTCCAATAGATTTAACCATTTATCTATGGCGTCTACATCTATCATGCCTTCGAATATGGGAATATCGAAGTTAACTTATACCTTAAAACGAGTGGCACCTCCAGAGTGGTTGTTGGATCAAGATGCATCGCCTATGGGTAGTCGTCGAAGGATCTGGGAAAATTTATCCATCATCGCGTCCCTTCGGCACTCAAGGGCTTCCTTAAGCAACATTTTGAAAGGATCTCCTGCCCCATTGTCTTTCTTTTCTTCTTCAATGAGAGGTTGTCGGGTTTTGCAAGGGTGGTCTTGCAATGGTTCAACCAGATCAAGCCCTAACTCCTTATACCCTAACCTCGTTGGGGACATGCAAAGAAAAACAGAGAAAGAGCAGACCGCTTTGATACCACTGATATGAACTTAAACAGGATAACAACAATTTACAAATATAATCATAAACATAGAGATGCAGCAGAAAAACACTTCATTTCATTAATAGAAAAATATTGAACTATGCTTACAAGCATAATGGAAATAAGATAGATCGGGCAATGGTATCTTATCTCTAAGAAGAGATGTGGCGACTACATGCCTCTAAACTGTGTTACAATGAGGCTCAAGGGCCTATTTATTATTGGAAAACATGAGAAAACCATAAACAACCAAAACCCTAACCCCAAGAGATGTAACACCAAGAGTTTGTGGGCTTTGTTGGGGTTAGTTGGGCAGCCAACTTCCGAGAGTCGTAACTTGGTCATATTATCTTTTTTTGGTGTGTACGATGCCTTGTTGGAAAGGTCTCTCTGAGTACTACAGGTTTCTTCGAAAGCCCCTACTTATGTCAACGCGCCCATCGCGGACCCCAAATAAACGTCGTTTAGGGGGTCAAAATTGCTCCAGAAGTTTAGGACCCAAAAAACTAGTAAAAATAGTAAATGTTGAAATGAACAAGGAAACAGATGAAACTGGCTAATGGGGTCTAGTTGGAATAGGCGGGTGGCCACCAAATCCACCTAGATCAGGTGGTTTGGCCTCTAGAAGCCATGGGTGGTTTTGATTAATGTGTTTTATGAGATCCCACATTCATTCTTGGAATATGGCACGAGGGTGACTAGATGGAGAGAGATTGGCTGAGCCATGTCTATGGTTGGGTGGTTCATGGAAGTCTCAAACCTAGTTGGCCTTTGCATCATCAATATGAGGTTATTTGTCCTTGTCATTTCATGAGTATTATACTGGTTTATATGTGGATTATGGTTGTTTCTTCCTTGGTATTTTTATTTTTATTATGTTGGTTATAAGCATGTATTATGGCAATGGCTATGGATGGATCTCATCATGTTTTTACTAGTAACTAAATGAACAATGTATCTATGACCTGATAAATGATAATTCAACTAATGATATAAGGGAACAATGCTTCTTAGCAATTCTTAGATAAGTATGAGACCCCTATGCTTAGCTCTGTTGTTAAGACCTGTAAATTACATATTTGTGACATGTTTGACGAAATACATGTCATGGCTAGTAGGGGTCCATTCTAGTCCTTATTCAAGTAATTACATTCGCATCATTGTTTTGTTGTTATCTTTCAGTTCTGAAAGTGCCATTGAGTTCTGCCAAGTGACCTGAGTTCTAGACCAAAAAAAGTGGCACAAATCTCGAAGTCATGTGCACAGGTCTAAGGAGAAAAGTGCCCAGACGCATACATACCCATGTTGTGAAAGCGTCTGGAGCCTCTTGGATGTATGCTTGTCCATATCAAGGGAGCATCTAGGGGTTTAATGGTCTAAAATCTCAGTGGGACCCATGTGTTGGTAACCTGAGTGGTTGGGATGACTCCTAGCAATTTTGTTGCTGATGTGGAAGGTGTGTATGGTGTGTTTTCGTTGATTCCACTTCCTTAACTGGCACATAGGGATTCGAATCATAACATAGTAACTTCTCGCCACATGTTTACCCCGGTTAGCTGGTTACTTGGGTAGATGTGGGAGGAGGGTGTGACAAAAAGTTCTCCAACCACTTCTTTTGAGAACACTCTTTGACTAGCTTCCCACAAAAATCACCCACCAACGTCCTTCCAAGAATGTATGAAATATCCCTAACACTAACATCTTTCCCAACCAGCATCAAAACATTCTCAGGCCTTTCCCTAATGGAAATTTTCCAAAGATATGAAATAGGGGTCTATCACTTCTCGTCTTCATAAAAAACCCCATTGCTACACTACATTGCCTTCATTCAAGGGAGAAGCCAAAGGGAGGGCATTATCAAGGGACAAACATGGATTCAAATTAATGTCATTACTACAAGGTTTGGGATTACAAATCAGAGGTTCCTTACGCGTTAATGTGTTTGCCCTCAAAAAAAACAAAAAAATAAAAAATAAAAAGAAAAAGAAAGAAAGAAAGAAGAAAGACAATTACTAACGTGTAAAAAATAAACATTTTGCAAGACTTGTGTTTTAAATCTATAGAAATGAGTTGTAAACACATATTTTATTGCATTTAATTGGTATTGTATAAAAACAAAAATCTACAAAGTAAAGGTAGATTAAAAGTGTTCTTTCAAGTGACAATGGTTTTTTTTTAATATGCTTTAAAGGTCTAAACATTTTACAAATAATTTTTTTTTAAATCATTGTTTTATATTATAATTATAACGAAAACTTTTTTTTTCACAACATGAGACAAGATAGCTCGAATCCTCAGAAGATTTGATATTCCCTCAACCTTCAGGCCCCTCAAAACCATTCGTAATTCCCTTCGGTCGGTGAAAGATCATGTTAACCCTATGGACATGAAGGGTGTGTATTTGATTCCTTGCTCATGTGGGACGCCCTATATAGGAGAAACAAGGCGCTCCATCCAGCAAAGAATCTGCAAGCATGCAGTTGACCTGAGACATGGGAGAACAAAGTCTTCAGCCTTAGCAGAGCATGTGGACAAGACCAGGCATCATGTCTGTATTGAGGAGGCCGAGGTTATTGCCAAGGTGGCTCAGTTCCATCATCGTAAGTTAAGGGAAGCTATAGAAATTGAAAAGAGGCCTAACAATCTCAACAGAGATGATGGCTGGAAGGTAAGTAGGTGTTGGATCCCCGCCCTGTCTTCTTAGTGTCTCCCCCCCCCCGCCCCTTTGTTCTTCTATTGTGCTTGCATCGTTCCCCCTGATGCCTTCTGATTCTTCCTCTTCCACCTTGATTTAGGGTTACCTTTAGATTTTCTCTTGTTTTCTTTCTGTTTGTATAGTAGAATCTCCTCTATTATATTAATTTAATTATAGATTTAGATATCGAGCGACTATACATTCTCCTTTAGTTGCTTATGAGTATTATCATTAAGATTATCATTCTTCTTAATTTTAGATATATATATATATATATAATTATATTATATATAATATATATATATATATATATATATTATATATAATATATATATTATATATATATATAATTTTAGTTATTTGATTTGATTCAGTTGTATGATTTTTGCATTATTTAATTATTTAATGCATTCATGAGGTTATTATCAGGTAGTTACTATTTATTCTTGGTTCTAATTTATTGATTTTATTTACATTTATATTTATAGTTTTATCTTTATTATATTATTATTACTAATTTTATTTATTTATTTATTTAAGCAATCTAATCATCTCTTTAATTATCGATAATAAAATATGGTAGGTCTAGATATCTCTCCTATCTTAAAATTATTTTACATTAATATTCTAATAAAATAATATATATATATATATATAATCTTAAATACCTAATTAATATTAATAAACTATCCTTTAGATTTTCTTGATATTTATATTATTATTAATTAATAAATTAAATACAAATTAACTTAACTTTTAAAACAGCCTTCATGATTATTAACTCTCTTCGTGTACCTTAACAAACTAATTTATATATATATTTAGTAAATAAATTAACAAATGGGTAACTTATGGCTTTAAACTTACCATTAAAATTATATATTTTTTTGTATCCTAATAAGATTAGTACTCATTTACTTCTATCCTAACAACCGATTACCTTTATTAATTTGACTAAGAATGGATATTATTAAATAAATCATTTTTATTTTATTTTATTTATACAATTTTAATAACCTTTAAAAAAAATTAGTTATTCTCTCATGTACTAATTGTACCTAATTTTACTTATTTATAGATTTAGAATACTATATTATTAATCTTAAGATTATTAAAATAAAAATAATATTAAATTTATTAATATAATTTTGACCTGACCTTAGAGTCCAAATTAGCCATTAATTAGCCGTTGGAGTCTCTGCACAGTGTATTTAACATGCTATGCCAGATATGATTCTTCAACTTGTCTTGACGATGAACCACACTAGTTGGTTCGAAACGCGTCGACAAAGGTCTTTTTCAAGTGATTTACGCTGAAGCTCTTCTTATAAATATTTTCATCTCTATTTTTCACTAATATAATTAATTTTATTTAATTATTTTAAATTGAAAATTAAATAAAAATATTTTCATCTCTATTTTTCGTTAATATAATTAATTTTAATGTAATTTGCAATAGCTACTAAAATTATATCTATGCAACATGTTTCCTTTCACTCAAGATAATGAAAAAAATAAATATACCAGTTTTGTGAAGTGGAATGATTAAATAGTAGACAAAACAACATCGTAGGTATAAATCATACATCATAGCCTGATTCCTTATACCTTTTCATCCTACCTCTATGTGATTCATGTGACCCCTTTGTACAATGGTCGAAGTATGACAAATTAATTAGTCCGACTGGGTCCCTGATGGATAGGTATAAAAATAGTTTCTTAAAACTATAGTACACGAAGCATCCATCAAATCAAGACTATAATTGATTTTGTGGACAAGTGTTATATTATATTTTTTTCCTTAATTTTATTACTTAAAAAAAAATATCTCAAAAGTACAATATAGACTTCATAAAAATTGTCACATTTATGTTTATAGTTAATAAAAACAGGAGCTACTGACGAGAAGATGGAGAGGATTATTGGCGTTATCCGTAAGGGTTTAGGGTAAAACTCTAGGTTTTTACTGCATCTCTCTGCAGACAACTGGAGCAGTGTACCCGTCTACCGACAGTATTGCCCGTCGTTTCCGTTACACCTTGTCTGTCACTTTTTGTTGTCGGTTTCTGCTTGCAACCTGGGGGATACAATGGAAGTTGAAGAGCTTGATTTTTCCTAGGATCCCTATCTGGACCGTGTCATTTTTGGGAATCCTAACTTCACTACGCCGGCATCTAGCCCTAACTTTCTGTCTGACCCTGCTCTGCCTATTTCATTGTTGGTAGTTTCATTTTCTGGCACTGTTTTGCTCCTCCACACATCGGGTCGCTCTCAATAGAATCCCCTGCTTTAGATTTCCCTCCATTATCACCTGGTACCCTGCACATTTTGATTGCAAATACACCTCCATCGCCCTCTTTCGATCCTCATATGTCCATATCGACTTTTTTCACCATGCCGCGTGAAGACATCCATACCACCACAGCTCAAAACCCTCCCTCATCTGCTCACTCGCCGTCGGGCTATTTCGAGACCCTTGCGGTCAAGGTAAAGTCTGTAAAAAATATTCCTTTGGAGGGATCCCCAGGTCCATTATCAAACCACCCATCTGCACCTCGTACAGGCAAGAGAAAGACCAAGTGCATGAAGGCAACCTCCAAGGACATCACCATCCGGTTCGGCGAGACCTCTGCAATTAGGGAAGCAGCATATATGGCTAGCACAGTGCTTGTTGGTCATGTCCGCAGCAAAGCATATTCGGATACCAGACTTACCCTATGGGTCAAGGAGATATGGGGTGGATTGTTGAAGGAACTGCCTGAGGTACAGGTCCTTCCCAAGGGGTAGTTTGCTCTTCACTTTGCAAAGGAAAACTATACGGATTTGGTTCTCGCCAAGTATTGGCACATCGAGATGGCTCTGGTCCTTCTCAAGTGATGGAGTCCCTTGTTCGACCCTTAGAGAGAGAAAATTGGGGTTGGGCCACTCTGGGTGCGCTTGCCTATGCTTCCTTTACAGTACTGGTGTGAGGAGGTATTCATCAAAATTGGTAATGCACTCGGTACCCATCTGGACCATGATCGAACATTTGCGCAATCAAAGAATAGAACCCTCGCTCGCATTCTGGTCGATTTGGACACTCGTGAGGGTTTGGAGTAGAAGATTACATTAAAATGGGGGAAGTTTATCAAGGTCCAGATCTTGAATTATGAAGGGGTTCCGTTTCGTTGTTGGCGATGCCACAGGGTGGGACATATCTTCAAAGGTTGCCCTCTAAAAAAAAAAATTAGAGGACACCCCAAAAGCGTCACTTGCACCATCCAGGATTGACTCACCAACCATTCTACGCTCTCTTGTTCTGGGTCCTACTCCTCCGGCAAGCAATCCCCTTCCTAAGACGGTGGATGATGTGCACAAATCGATCTCACCGCCGCTCACTAGGTCTCAGGCAACTGCTGAAGCCGCAAAAGATTTGGGTACTCCTCTAACCTCTTCTGCTTCATCTGTTGCTATTTATTCATCTTTTGTTGCATCTTCCATATATACATTTGTGGCACTTTGCACTATGTCGTCTCCACCCTTAATTGCCACTACTGCCCCCACATTGCATTCGCTTACTACATTCTCCACCTCTCCATCATTCTCCAGGGTATCATCATCTCATCACTATTATCTTCAGTCCCGTACCCTAGCTAGCGATACTCTGGTTCAACATGCTGGATTGGGTCTCACACCACCCGGTTTAGTTCCTCTGACATCTCAGGGAAGGAAATCTGATCTCTCCAAAGCCATCAAGCATGCAGGGGCTGAAGTAGCCTCTAGTCGTCAATCCACTCTCGATGGGGTTCTTAGAGCTTTGAACATCCCGAGAGGAGTTCCCCCATGAAGTGTCTATCATTCAACTGCAGAGGCATGGCTAGTGCCTCCAAGAAACTAGCCCTGTGTAGACTCTTTGAGGTTGAACCTATCGATATCATCTTGGTCCAAGAAACCCTAGGTGTCGTTGAACACATTACCAGCTCCCTTTAATCTATATCCCCTGGTTAGACCTTCTTGGCAATGGATGATGTGGGGAGATCTGGAGGACCTGCCATTGGTTACAATCCCCACACCATCAGGGTTTCTGCATCATGGGGCAGCCACAGATTCATTGGCATAGATTTTTTCTCAATAGAGCTTGGCTCCAACCTTCGGGTTGTCAATATTTATGGACCCTTTCATCAGAGGGAGAATTTTTGGCAACATATGCTAAATCTCAATCTTATCTTCTGATCACATCATCCTAGGAGGTGACCTCAAATTCTCCTTGGGTTTCAATGAATCTTGGGGGTCTATGGCTCAAATGGATCCAATCTCGGGGTTTATGACTAACCTTCTGGAGCAGTACCATTTTGTGGATTTCCCCATGAATAAACCCCTCCCCACTTGGAGGAATAGAAGGGTGGGTGAAGCTACACTTGCGTGAAGACTAGATAGATTTCTTATGAAGGGTCCCCTCTTGCAACATCTGCATCTGAAGGGGGCATTTCAGATCACTCCCCAATCTATTTGGAGGTTTTGGGCCCTCATCCTAAGCCAAAAGCCCCTTTTAAATTTAACCATGTTTGGTTATATGACCCTGCCTACATTAGCTTGGTTTCGGACTTCTGGGCTACCAACCCGATTAATAGATTTGATTCATTGGCTAAAGGTTTTTGTAATATTTTGTCCAAGCTCAAGCATCTAAGGGAGAATTCACTACTATCTCACATTTAATCTGTGTTGAGCTCTTTTCTCGATGAGAGAAGCTTGGGGTTTATTACAGCTAAAGACAAGTCGCATGTGATTGAATGTGTATTTGTGATTGTGTATGAAAATCGTTGTTGTTTGGACTTTATTTACATAGTTGTGCATTTATAATGAATGTGGATAACATGTTTGATATGTACTTTGAAATGTGTGTAGATTTTCTTTAGCATATGGCTTGATTTACTATCTACACTAATTTTGTATGTTTGGATATTTACAATTGTCTATGTATGATGATCAAAATTTGATATGCAATGTTTGTATGTATTTATAATTTTGTGTGTGTAGTAAGTAAATTTGATGGGATGTTTGTCTGTTTTTGTATTTGCAATATTTTTGATGTTTGAATGTTTGTGCATTTCAATGTGTGTTATTTTTGTGTATTTATTATGTGTATTTATTGGTTATTAGATTTTAAATTAAAAGTATCAAATAATGCATTGATATAGATAATTATAACATGTTAATTGAAAATCTTAAATGTTAAATCAACTTAAAGTTATGTAAATGCATTTTACTTAATCAATATAATATTTTTCCAACCACTAGATTTTGTGATAATTGCACAATTTTTGGATGCTTGTTTAGTGGTACACTTCATGTACGATCAAGTTGTATGTCATTGATTGATTGGTGTATGGTAATTACAAAACTTTTTGTACGCCTATTGAGTGATTGAATTTTTGTATGATCAAGTTGTATGTTTTTATTGTATACATTGAATGATGTGTTTTTATATTACTTTGTGATGATAAATTTAAATGCATAATTTCGTGTAATGATTGTCATTTGAGTTTCATTTATATGATTGTGTTTTAGAATGAATGTGTGACGTATTAATATGTATTTTGTAATCATTAAAATCATATTATTCACCACATCTCATCAAGTCTCAATGTCAAGATTGATAGTAATATAATATTAATTGGTAGAGTCAACGTTGATTAATAGGCAGTATTATCCTGAGATGAGAATTTATGTTTTCAATTTTTACAATACTACAAATTAATTGATAATTAAATTCAAAAGATGTTATACCTAGACATTTAAAACAAGACAATATTGCTCATCAAATCCATGATACAATGCCATGAAATATGGCATCCTTATTGTCCATGTGATCTACATACTTCATCAAGATGGTCTCTGTGTTTTGGAACATTTGCGAGGGATTCAAATCATATGCAACAAGAGAAGCCAGTCTAGTTGAATCTCCTAATCGTCATGCCATATTCATTGGTTGCATTTGCTCAAAGGACATTTTTGTACCATAGATATTTTCGAGAAGAAGCTTAAGGGTATTATAAACACAAACCAAGTTTTTCTACCTTCCTTGATCCCAATAAATTTCTCGTCACCTAATCTAATCCAAAAATAAACGTATATGCTCTAATTCCTCTCAAGGGAAATGTAATCCCTACATATGGAGGAAATCATATAAAAAACTTGAGCAACTCTAGGATATGTTTGTATGAAGTGTCTACTAGTTTATTGAATTCTACCAAACATCTTTATGATATAAAGCGTCTATTGTGCCAAATTTTCTCACTTGTAAGTGAATAGGGTAAACAAACCCATAGTACCATACATGTTCTCCCTATTATGTACCTAGCCCCAACAAGGTAAAATTTGTCCATCAAAAAATAGTTATAGGCTTCAAATTATACCAAATGAGTCAATGCATAAACATACTTGCTAAAGCCATTATATATTAATTGTTGAGTACATATCAAATTTTATTAGGCATAATAATGTCTAGACAACACGTAGGTGTTGGAAATACTGAGAAGGGGACTGAATCGGTATTTCTTTCCAATTGTTACTTTTACCAGTTAGATCACTTATATTTAGAACAAAAAATGAACAGTAGAAATAAATTCCTTTATTAATATAATCTTTACAATGAATCAAGTACAATATAGGTAGGGATCAAACCCCAGAAGAAGATGCCCAGGCTCAAACCTAGGATGTGCCAAGCACCTACTTGGACTTTAGTGAGGTTTCTACCTCTAGTGCTTTGACCCTATCTTATCCAAGGCACCAACCTTGAGTTTAGGAGCACCAAATACAAGGACATCAATCCTATAGCTTCGCTTTGTCAAGATACGTTTGGTTTCACGACTCCCAAAGTCTTCTTCACCGAGCCCTGTCAATCTTCAATTATCCCTTCACTTAGTCTCCACATCACATCATCATTGACAACCTTGTCATACACAAAGTGTCACCACTGTTATTCATAATACCCAATCAATCTCTTCAAGTTACCTCATCATGACATCAACACTGCATTGTGATCTTCAATACAACACTTCAATGTGTCTTCAATGAACTGCACCAAGTTCTGCACCAGCTCTAATAATATTTACGCACCTTCTTCAAATATGGTCCAAGGTTACTCCCAAAATTACTTCAAGTTACCTCCAAAGTCTGCACCAAAATTTGCACCATGACTTATGCACTGCACCAATATTTCAACACGAGATTATCTCAAGAATACTGGGCCACTGCTGCACCAAGACTTCAACACTAGATTGTGACAATTATTCTTTACAAATGTCCTTGCACCACACTGCACCATACCACTATTCAAATTGTTCCAATACTTCTACACAAGGATTTATACACCATACTACATCTATTCTGCACCATACTTCTTCACCAATTTTGCACCAATATTCTTGCACTAAGACTTCAACATTGCACCAATATTTTAGTACTGCACCAGGACTTTTGCAACACAACTTTACCAATGTCCTTACTACAACAAAACTTTAGCAATAATATTATGGCATCATGCTGCACCAATTTACTGATCTGAATTTTGATATGCTGCTACAAGCCCGAATATGATACCTCGGGTCCGAATTAATATGCCACTTCTCAATGCTTCATTATACTCCATTGTGCTATCTTTAGTTCATGGTTTCTTGACTTCACTGTGCATTAGGATGTTTGTTGTTTTTTTCATGAGGAGATCTTTATCTTCAAGGTTTCATTTGCAAGTGTATCTACCATAGTCAAGGCTTGAACCAACACACATCCCGAATCCAAAAAAAACTATACAATCCGCAATCCAACACAGTCTGAGGGTTAATACTCCAATAAAATCTGAGGGCTAATAATCCAACACACCGTCATTACCATGTGATCCTACCTAGTCCACAAATTGAACCAACAGTTCGAGGTTGGTGTGTCCTTGTTTGGTGCACAGTTCAGTATTGGTGCACAATTCCGTGTTGATTGGTGCACAGTCCCATGTTGATTTGAGCATAGTATGAAAGCCCTTACTCCTACATGAATTTTGTTTAGGCATAGGTCATCTTATTGGCAGAAGCTTGCCTTAAAAATGTAAAATCTAATTCTTGCTCATATTTAGGAGATTTTGCTCAAGTAATAGCTCATTAGAAAGGCAAAACTATGCTTTACAAGATCGTGTAGGTGTCTTCAAGGAATTCTACCTCTAAGATAGTAAAAAGGAATTTTTAGTGTGACTGACTAATTATTAGTGAAGGTAGGGTAGAATGCCTTGACTATTGTACTTCTTCATAGATTGATTTCTTCATTGATTGTCTTCTTAATCATCTACTTGCCCTCTTCTTCATAGAGTCACCATCATCATGTCCTTGATTTCCTTCTTCATCACCTTGTCTTCTTCAACATATGGTCACCATCATTTTGTAGTCTTCATTATTAGGATCAACGGAGGTAAGGACATCAAGCTTCACATCATTGGAGGTAGGACATGCCATCACGTGTATTTCTTCTAGGCCTTCATCAAGTATACAGATATGGTAGCATTTCATTATGATCAAGATACATGATTGACACTTCATTTGTGTCTTCATCACTTAAACAAGAGTTGTAGTCATCCTCTAGCATCTTCAAGAATATTTTCCATCCCGGCCACTGTCATATCAACAATTGAAATCAATGACAACCTAGACTAACAGTGGGATGAAATAGTCCTTGGAAAATGTTCACCTGTTCAATTTAGCAGTCTTAGTATAGTTCAACTAAGAGCCTAATTATTTGCATAGAGTCAATAGAAACATTCAACTTTAACACATTGTACCAAGCCACCAACGAAGGACCCACAAATGGATACATTGTATATGATTAATTGTGCAAGTTGTTGCTTGATCTAGAAATTGTTAAGTGAAGAGAGCTTCATTCTTGTTCTCATATTAGTTTTCTTCCATGAGAACATGCTAAGGGTAGATGGAGGTTGAATTATTAACATTAATATCTAGGTATGCATCATCAATGTAAACACTTATATCATTTGATGTTGTTCAATAAGATAGGCATTGACCTTTTTGGCCTACAAGTAACAACATTCATTATCAAAATGGCAATATCTCTTATTGATAGAATCAGTGTTTCTTCTCCCCTTTGCTAGTCAAGCTAGGTGTTTCTTGATTATGAGCAACAATGATCAACTCACCATCTTGGAATATAATTAGGAGGGATGATCCAAGAAGGAAATTGGGAAAAGCTTGAGCTTTTTGTCAATGTCAGAAAGAAAACCTAAAGTATACTTTATGAAAAATGGTTTGCTTTTGATGTTTAGTTGTAAAAGGTGGCTACATCCTCCATTGGATGGCACATATTTTCACATCCTACAATCCCAACCCTCCCCTCCAAATTGATAGTCTATGATAATAACATCTAAGAGATAACTCACAGTACTTGTCGAAGGAGAAAAATGACAAAGAATAACTCAGAGTGCTTATCAAAAGAGAAAACTGACATAGTGTGAGGGTTCTTTGACTATTATAATTCAGTTCAATTATTTAATTCCTAAAATAGGATATGAAAATTTCATCATGATGACATGGAAAGAGGTTTTGACCCTTCTTTTATATCTACATGTTTTTTTTTTTTTAAATTAACAAACACTATAGTGGATTATATTTTTTCTTCAATGACATGGATTGTGCTTTTGTTGTCTAGTCGTAGCCTTTTTTGTCTTGCTATAAAAGCTGGAGCATCTTTCCACATTATGAAATATGAGTCATCCTTTGCAAATGGAATTGGTATCAACATCTAAGAGATAAATATAACCAACATTGCAGTCCCAACCCTTCACTCTTAAAAAAATTGGCAATCTGTGATAGTAAAGTGCGAGAGATAATTGGTGTTGCTTATCAAACAAGTCATATCAATAGTCAAGGATCTTGATTGCTTTAATTCAATTCAATTTTTAACTTCATATTGGCGTTGGCATTGTAGTGCCTCTCCTCCTCCTCTTAGAGTTTCCTGCATTGTGTGGATTTATTAATTCCTCAACATATAGTTGTTGAGATAGGAGAGATTACATTTCGGAATATGGGCTTTTGGCATTAAGAACTAGTAAACGACATCTTGAAAAAATGTGGCAAAGGAAAGAACCAATTATAGAAACCCACAAAAAAACATTAAAAGTGGAGTAGGAATAAAATAATTGTGATTTTATGAGTATGTCTAAATAGGTTGTAGGTTATATGGGAGTAAGATGACTTATATTGCATGGGCATATCATGGTTGCAGAAACACAACGTAGAGCAAATGGTGCAAAGGTAAATTCAATGCATGATATGAATTTTCAATCTATTCATTGCCTTTCAGTTATAAAATTAGGCTGCTTATTTTTCATAAACTATTAAATTTGATTCTTTATAAAGCTTTTGCTACTTTACAAATAAGGCATAGATGACGATTAAATTTTAATAATTATTTTTTGTTTTTTTGCAGACGATAAGAAAGGACATGAATATACAAGCATGCTAGGATAGATGAACTATCTACATGTCATTATGAATTCATGACATGAATTCATTATGTTATCGTGACCCAAAATAAATTGGCATTCATTTATTTTTCATCTTCATTATGTAATTACTCTAAAACCACTATAATAATACAAAGTATTGTTTTGTTTGAAAGGGCTAAAAGCCCTTTCTCATTGCTCTTGAGGATGGACCATGGTTATCCTCAAGGGTTTGTGTCCCTCTCTCCACCTTACTTTTCCATTTACTTTTATTTATTTATCTTAGAACTAGATAGTTTTAGTTTAATAGATTGTAAATTAAAAATATCAAATAATGCATCAATATAAATAATAATAACATGTAAATTGAAAATCTTAAATTTTAGATCAACTTGAAGTTATGTAAATGCATTTGATTTAATCAATATGATATTTTTGTAGGCATGGGTTTTTGTGATAATTGCACAATTTTTGGATGCTTGTTTAGCGGTTCAATCTGTATATGATCAAGTTGTATGTCTTTATTGTAAGTACATTGATTGGTTGGTGTATGTTAGTTACAATTATTTTTCTATGCCTATTGAATGATTGAATATCTGTATGATGAAGTTGTATATTTTTATTGCATACAATGATTGATGGGTTTTTCTATTACTTTGTGATGATGAATTTAAATGCAGAATTTAGTGTAATGATTATTGTTTGAATTTCATTTATTTGATTGTGTTTTACAATGAATCGGTGGCACGTTAATATATATTTTGAAATGTGTGAGAATTTTCTTTGTTAATACTTGGTGCTTGGTATCTATATTACGTTTGTGCATTCAAAAATTTTCTGTGTGTGTGATGACAAAAATTTGATATGTAATGTTCAATGTATTTGTGTCTTTCAATGCTTTTTCTGACGCGTACTTGTGACTGTGTATGAGAATGGTTGTTGTTTGGCTTTTTATTTACATAGTTGTGTATTTATAATGAATGTGGATGACATGTTTGTTATGTACTTTGAATTTTGTGTGGCTTTTCTTTAGCATATGGCTTGATTTAGTGTCTACATTAATTTTTTATGTTTGGATATTTACAATCTTCTATGTATGATGATAAAAATTTCATATGCAATATTTGTATGTATTTATAATTTTGCATGTAGTACAAAGATTTGATGGGATGTTTGTATGATTGTGTATTTGCAATTCTTTTGATGTTTGAATGTTTGTGCATTTGCAATGCTTGTTATGATTGTGTGTTTGTATTGCTGATTAGATTGTAAATTAAAAGTATCAAATAATGCATCAATATAAATAATTATAACATGTCAATAGAAAATCATAAATCTAAAATCAAGTTGAAGTTATGTAAATGAATTTGATTTAATCAATATAATATTTTCCAACCATGGGATTTTGTGATAATTGCACAATATTTGGATGCTTGTTTAGTGGTTTGATTTGTGTATGTTAATTGCAAATTTTTTAGTATGAATATTGAGCAATTGAATTTTTGTATGATAAAGTTGTATGTTTTTATTGTATACATTGATTGATGAGTTTTTCTCTTACTTAGTCACGATGAAGTTAAATGCAGAATTTAGTGTAATGATTTTGGTTTGATCTTCATGAGGGAGATATCGGTGATTTAAAATCAGAGTTCGGATGAGGGAGATATCGGTGATTTAAAATCAGCTCTTTTTCTAGAAAATTTCGTGACGACGAGAAAGTGGAAATAGATTGGTGTGCTAGCCAAGAACTTGTATGCACTTGAGGTACAAGATGCATGCAAAGCCTTGAGGAGCAAGGAAAAGGCTAGATACTTGGTGGTTGAGAGGGAGAGTAAATTACCTCTCAACATGTAGAGCAAGAAGAAGTCTCAAAAAATTGCGGAGGAGCCACGATTGGTGCAGCAGCTTCAGGAGGTTACGGAGCAACCACAACAGGGGAAGCTTAGTGGAGATCGAGTAGAAACATCTACTCATGCATAGAACTCAAGTAGGGGGGAAATTTGAGGCAGGTGGACAAAGGGATCACATGCAGTCATACCTCCAAGTAGGAGGTGGGGCGATGTGGAGTGATCATCCCAAGGAGGAGGGGCAAGATCCTTGATGTACCCAACCTCTTAGATGAGACCTTGCTACAGGAGCCCCGATGTGGAGTAGCAGGAACTGACTGAATGGGTAGAGAAAAATGTGGATGGAGCAGCAAAGAGAGCAATAGTGCAGGGAATCCTAGGACAACGTATAGCTAGCAGGTTGCAGCAATGTGAGAGGCACAAGTGTTTTGCGCAATGCTAGGTGGCACAAAGAGGTGTGCAATGGTGCGAGATGCATGGAGATGTTGCAGTAGTGTAGATATCAGAGAGGGAGCACTTGTCAACAGCAAGTAGAGCTTCAACATCAGAGTATGTTCCTAGCCCAACAGAGTGGTCAGTTGGGAGTGTTTTTGTTCCAAGTGTTGTTGGAGCAAGTGGACCAAGTAGATCTGTTGCATGCGGAACATTCCAGAGTTACAGGATCAAGTTCGAGAGGAAGCCTTTCTTATTGAGATAGAGTGTTGAAAAATGTGCACCAAGAAATGTTAAATTTAGAATGTGCTAAAAATAGACCTACTAAAAATAGCATGTCGAAAAATAGCAGTTTGGCCAGTAAGGTCATTGGCCACATTGGGTGAGAGGTGAAACTGCTAAAAATAGAAAGTTCTAAAAATAGCATTTCTGGGTCCCTTCCTACTTATAGCAATCCCTAGTCTATCTATAGGAAGTAAAATTAATTTTGGTCTTAATAGCAATTGGAAATATTAATTAATTAATTCAGTTGAGTTAATTAGTTAAGAAAATTCGAATTTGAAGTATTTGTGAGCATGCACATGAGTTGTCCCATTGATTAAGGAATTTATCCTTAATTTCCTCCACTGATTGAGGGAATAAGTATGACTTCTATAATGAGAGAATCAGTTGACTTAGTTCTAACTAGTCAAGTCTAGTTAGATTATTTTGACAAGTTGTTAAAATAATAAAATATAGTTTGTTAATGCTTGCATGCATGTTACAACTATTATTTTAGATCACTAAGAATTCACTCATGGGTAACTGTTGCATATCAGTTATGTCAGAGACCCAGTTGAGATCAAATGTGGGGCACTCTACTATCAGATGCTTGGATATTTCTAGTAAGTATTCCTTGCATGGAGAAGGATCTATTATAGGAGATTGGAGGACTTGTGGCCTATATATTGAGGCCTAGGTAGTCCATGATTTTCATCTTTTGATTGAAGATCATCATAGTAAAAAGAGAGCAGGATAGCTATTGAGTTGATTCTTTTTGTATTGTGAAGAGGATTCCACTTAATTGATAATACATTGTTGGGTTTTTAAGCGGGTGCTTTCCCCTGGATATATCTTGTGTTATGTATGTTTGATTTCTCCATATTAGTTATATGTGTTCTTATTGATTTTTCTCATGGTTGATTAAGCTTCCAATAAAATGTTTATAGAAGTAGATCAAGTGTTTTTCTTTAGTACATTGGATTACCATGTTGATCTACAGGTGGGAAATTTCTACATGGTATTAGAGCTAACTGATTTGTAGAAAATGCTCTCCATGGTATCAGAGCTAGCTGATTTGTAGAAAAATTCTACAAAATTCTACAAGAACTAATGGGGCATATGGAAATAGGTCTCCTGGTGGGTACAGGTAATAAAGAGAATGCAGCACCATCTAAGAAGTTCAATGCATCTGACAGAGGACAAGGACTTCGATATGAGGAGCAAAATAAGGATGAAGGTTTGAAGCCTTTGCAATGTTGGACTTGTGGAGGAGAGCATCATAGGGGATATTTCCCACAACATCTGGGTGGTAGACCATGGATCTATAGTGCTCACGAGGCACAGAAAGTGGGAGATGTTGGGAAGAGTATTCCTAAGATCTATGCAGCACTAGATAATAGACACATAGACCATTAAGCATCTATCATTGAGATGGATGGTAATAATTTTTATCAAGTTGTTTCTATTTTGATGGACCATGGATCTAATTATAGTTATGTTAATCCTGACCTAGTGGATAAGTGTGTTTGAATAAAGAAGTGCATGCAAATTCTTGGTTAATGTAGTTGGCTATATGTACAAAGAAGTGGGTTCATCATTGGGTAAGAGCTTGTGCATTTGATTTGAATAGTATGCGTACCTCAGCACATTTGAATGTATTACTGTTGTGATCATATAGTATGTTGTTTGGTAGGGATTGGTTGTACCTTCATAGAACCAAGGTGTATTGTTATGAAAAATCCATTGAATGCTTGGATGACAATGGAGAATAAAGAGTCTTGTGAGGTAAGAAGAAAGCAACGGTAGTTAGAATGGTGATAGTTATGCAAGCCAAGCGTAGTCGTAGGAAAGGGTGTGTGTTATTTGCAGTGCACATTTCTAGTGATAAATGTAAGGAAGTTGAGGATGCAGATGTTTTGAGCAGGTACCCAGTTCTACATCAGTTTTAGGATGTATTTCCTGTAGATATTTCAAAGTTTCCACCTCACAGGGAAGTAGACTTTTCTATTGACTTGGTGCCAAGGGCAGCTCCGGCATCAAAGGCACCTTACAGGATGAGTACACCTTAGTTGGTAGAGTTGAAGCTATAGTTGAAGGAAATGTTGGACAAGGGATACATTAGGAAATGACTAAAAGCAGTTAAATCAAGTGACCATCAAGAACATGTATCTGTTACCGAGGATTAATGAATTGCTTAATTAGTTGAAGGGAGCGACAGTGCTCTTGAAGATTGATCTGAGAACCAAATATCATCGGATACGCATTAAAGAAGAGGACATCTACAAGACAACTTTCTAAACCAGGTATGGCCATTATGAGTTTGTTGTAGTTCCATTGGTTTAACTAATGCTCTAGCTACCTTTATGCTCTTCATGAATAGTGCGTTGTGTCTGTATTTGGACAGGTTTTTTATTGTGTTCTTTGATGATATATTGGTATATTATAAAAAATGAAGAAAAGCATGTCAAGATTTTAGCAGCAATTTTGATATTATTGAGAGAGAATCAGTTGTATGTTAAGCTCATCAAGTGCAGATTCTTTAAGACTGAGGTACACTACTTGGGACACGTGGTTTCTAAGGATGGCATAGCAGTGGACCCAGAAAAGGTAAGATCTATCATGGAGTGGGTAGTTCCCAGGAATGTGGATAAGGTGAGATCTTTTATGGGGCTAACAAGTTATTACAGGAGGTTCATTAGGAACTTCTTGCAGATTTATTATCTTATCACAACATTGCAAAGGAAAGGTAAGAGGTGTGAATGGACAGAGGAGTGTGCGTCCATTTTTTAGCAACTCAAGCAGTTGTTGACACATGCATGAGTGTTAAATATTGCCAATGTGGACAAAGAGTTTGTAATATGTACATATGCTTGTAAGAGAGGAATTGATGGAGTCCTTATGCAGGATGGACAGGTGGTATGCTATGAGTCACGGAAACTAAAATAGCATGAGAAGAACTACCCACTACATATCTTAAGTTGGCAGTGGTCATACATGCATTGAACATGTGGAGGCAATCTCTTCTGGGTAGGAGGTTTGTATTGATGAGTGATCAAAGTGGTTTGCGGTATCAATTTAACCAACCGAATTTGATTGCAGGTAGGCTCAGTCGCTGGCCACGATCAGTGAGTTCAATTTTGAGATCAAGTATATCAAAGATAAAGACAACAAGATCAAAAATGCTCTTAACAGGAGGATGCATGTAATACCATAGCAGGTATGAGCTCCTACGGGATGGATTTACAAGATAGGATCTTGCAAGCAGGTCAATAGGATGTCAGGTATATGGAGATTGTGCACAAGTTGCAGCAGGGCTCAGCTAGTGATACAAGTACAGGTTTAGAGACATGATATATGTGCCAAATAATAGTGAGCTCAAGAAGGCGAGATTGAGGGAGTTTCATGCGAAACCATATTTAGGTCACCCAAGATATCAGAAGATGCTAACAACAGTGCCGAAATTATATTATTGGCCGAATTTGAAGTGATATGTAGCAGAGTTTGTGGCTAAGTGCTTGGATTTTCAGCAGATGAAGGTAGAGTGTAAGCATCCATGTGGGCTTCTATAGCTGATTCTGATTCCAAAGTGGAAATGGGAGGTCATTTCCATGGAATTTATAAGAGATTTGCCGAGGACAGTGAGACAACGTGATTCCATCATGGTAGTGGTGGGCAGGTTGATAAAGGAAACACACTTCATTACAGTGAAGTCTACATTCTCAGCGAGTGATGTAACACACATCTTCATCAAGGACGTGGTCAAATTGCATGGAGTTCCAAATAATATTGTGTCAGACAGGGATGTGAAGCTCACTTCCAAGTTTTAGAAGGAGTTATTTGCAGGTTTGGCTACAGAGTTAGCCTTCAGTACATCTTATCATCAACAGATAGATGGGCAGACAAAGAGGGTCAACAGGATATTGGAGGACATGTTGAGGATGTATGTGATGCATCAAAAGTGGAAGTGGAAAGAGTACCTTCCACTGGCAGAGTGTGCTTACAACAATGGGTACTAGGAGTCACTAAGGATGAGCCTGTTTGAGGCGTTGTATGGGAATAGTTTTAATACTCCCATCAGTTGGAGTGATCAGGTGAACAGGGTGTTGATTAGACCAGACATGTTGGAATACATGGAGTGAGGAATGCATGTAATCAAGAAGAATTTGAAATTAGCACGGGATAGACAGAAGAACTACGCATATCAAAATAGGTTGTTCAAGGAGTTCCATGTTGGGAAATAGGTGTACTTGTGCATCAAACCAAAGAAGAGATCCTTGCATATTGGATCATGTGAAAAGTTGGCACCCTGGTTTTTTAGACCTTTCAGGAATATTGAGAGGATTGGGCCAGTAGCCTATCAACTTGCACTGCCTTCGATAATGAAATTCCATGATGTTTTCGATGTGTCATTGCTTAAGAAGTATGTTAAAGATGTTAATCATATGATTGACTAGTCTGTATTGCAGGTGGAGCTAGAAGGATAGTTCCAGTAGGAACGACATTGTATATTGTAGAGAAAGGTGTTCATGCTCTGGAAATGAGCAATCAAGTAGGTTAAAGTGCAATGGAATCAATTTTGGCCCGATGAATCTACATGGGAGATGGTGGATCAGACGTGGGCTATGTACCCTTGCTTATTCATTGGTTGAGCGGATGTTTTGGTACATGTTTTGGTGATGTTTGGTATATGTACATATGTATACAGATGTAAATACCACCACGAGATATGTTATAAATATTCAATAAGTGGTATGGTTTTCATGTTATTATGATGTTCTACTTATTATGTTGTCCTGTTGGTTTGCTTCTCAACAGGATGATCATTATAAATACTGCAATGAGCTAATTTATAAAGCTCCATGGGTAGTATGTTTTTCTTACAGAAGCCTTGTTGGCTGTAGGTGTTTTTGAATACCGAGGATGGTGTTCCCCCAAGGGGGAGGGTTCTATAACAACCCTGGTGAAAATTCCATGTAATAAAAGTTAATAAAGGAAAAATAATAACCACACTTGTTGGGATGTTTATTCCAAGATGAATGCTGGGAAAAAGCATAGTGATGGGGATAACTGGTGATTTGTTAATGGCTAAGGAAATTCGAAAAGGCAATGACAAATTCTTTGGAAAGGAAAAATGGTATTTTGGCACATTTATTTATGAAAATAATGGGAAATGAAGAAAATAGAGGCCTCATTAATAAAAAGGCTTCATAGGATCAGTTCTCAGACTTTTGTCAGTTCAATTTTGGAGCTCTCTCTCTATTCTCTTTCTCTCATACTCTTGGACACATACAATATTTTTGGAGCACTCTTGGAGGAGTGCTTGCAAGTAATGAGTTGCATGTATGTTTTCCTCACTAGTTTTGGCCTGCATGGCATATGCATGTGGTTTATTTGTCATGATTTATCATTGGCATGGCGGTTTTCCAAGATTGACAGTGGAGTTTCCTAACCTTGCCATTTCCTGGATAGCCATAGTGTTGTGGGTTTATTTCTTTACTTTTCTAGTTGGTCCTCATGTTTCCTTTAGCTTGGGTTTAGTTACTAATTCCTGGAAGCCATGGTTAGATAAACACTCTAGAAGCCCAGTAACAGCTTGGGTTGAGTTACTAGTCCTAGAAGCCTTGGTTGGAAAAACACTCTGGAATCCCTTGGTGGGTTGAGTTACTAGTCCTAGAAGCCCTGGTTGGAAAAAGCGCTTTGGAAACCCTGTATTCGGGGTCAACCTCCTGAAGACATACCGAGCCAGCTTGAAGGCTTGAAAGTCCTCGTATCTCCAAGTAGCGGTAGAAGTGGGTCACCTGAAGAAGGAGAACCTTCTTGGTAGAATATTCTGATTCTCAACCGTTAGTTGTGGGATGAGAAATCCCAACAATCATTTGATGCCTTGAAAGAGGCACGCACATATGCCCCATTGCTTAGTCCTCCCAACTATTGGTGTCACTTTATCTTATACTTGGCAGCCTCACCATCCTCCATTGATATAGTGTTAGTACAAATCCATGGTGATCTTAGTGAGCATGTGATCTATTATCTCTCAAAAGGCTTGGCTAGGCTTGAACTCTGATATTCACATGTGGAAAAGTTATCCTTAGCAGTTGTCTTTGTTGTCAATTTCTTCTGGCATTATATATTGTTGAGATAGACTACTCTCATCACCTTGGAGAATCCCATGAAACACATTCTATCTCGTCAAGTCATTGGAGGAGAATATTCCAAATGGATTGTTATGCTCTAGCAATTTGATTTGGTTTTTGCCACTCCTAAGGCTAAAAACTCATTAGTCTTCGATGAATCATTGGTAGACCTTCCTATTTTCATTCTAGATGAGGTAACCCATCATCCTCTTCTTGATGAATCTGCCTATCTAGTCAACTCAAACGAACCTTGGTATGGAGACATTCTTATCTACCTCCAAATGCAACAATTCCACCCAGATCTCTTGAGAGATGACCATCATCAAATTCACCACCAAGCCATAAACTATTTAGTGATGAATGATACTTTATATCATCATGGTGTTGATACCATTCTTCGATGTTGCCTCACTCATGCTAACGTGGAACATGTTTTAAATCAGAATTTCCATGCTAGGGCATGTGGCGGTCATCTTTATGGAATGGCTACTGCCCAGAAAATTATGTGCATAGGATACTACTAGCCAATGTTTTTCAAAGACTATATTCTTGTAGTTCAACTATGTCATCCTTGCTCAATCTTTATCAAGAAAATGTGCACACTCCCAGGCCCACTAAATCTTATTATCTCTAGTGGTCCCTTCTCTAAATGGGGCATTGGCTTCATCACCTACAATCCCACTTCCTCTGATGAACACAACTTCATTATTTTCGGTGTGGATGACTTTACAAAATGGCATGAACAAATGCTCTAGAGCCCTGGGAGGCTTGGGTAGAGACCAATACGGCGATGGTTTATGATGTTCGACCGTGAGGTGGAATCATTGTTGAATGGGTTGAAGTGGTGATCATAACTTAAACAAGAATGCAAAAACTTGCATATATAATCATAAACATAGAGTTGTAGCATAAAAACACTTCATTTCATTAATAGAAAAATATTGAACTATGGTTACAAACAGAATGGAAATAAGATAGCTCGGGCGATGGTAGCTTATCTTTGAGAAGAGATGTGGTGGATACACACCTCTGAACTATGTTACAAGGATACCAAAAAGATATTTAATTGAAATTGTGATTTATTCATTGTTAGAAAGTGTTAATGCATGATTTAAAAACACCATTAAATACATAAGCATGAAGAATTGTTAAGAAATTTTGTAGCATATTAGAATATCAAACCATGAGAAGAAAAGTGATGCAAGAGATTATTAACGGAGTTTGGATATCTTCAAGCCTACATCTTCGGGCCCTGGTCTTGAATGGGGAGGCCTTTATATTAGAAATTCAAAGCCAAAAAATACATCAAAGCTACATCAACAAGATCCCTCGCTGGTCCAGTTGTGTTCTGCTCAACCTTAGAAATCCGACGCAACATAAGGCTGAGAAAAAGATCTCTTACAAATCCTAGAATAAACCAACAAAGTTCTACCTCCAAATCCCCAAAGCTACACTAAAACACTTCTCTGTCACACAACATTTCTCAACTCCTCTCTACGCTTCATGGCATTACATTACATGTATATATAGTGTTTATGACTAACCTTAATGGAAAACATAGCAATGTATTAAATCACATTTCTCATTGTTATAACCATATACAATATTGTTTAGAACCACACCATATATTACATTCAATGCAATGGAAACTATGCACATATCAACCATATACTATGTTTCAACTCCGGCACATTTATATGGTTTCCCCAAACTTAGTATATAGTTAAAACCAAAACCAATCGTATGTGAATGTTGGAGTGGTGGAACTATTGCGGTTATGGTGGAACTACGTCTTAAACATAGCATAGCAACATAACCTATTGACATGTGCACAAAACATTACATAACAAATCGCATATTATGGGCGGTCGATAGAGCTGTAGACCGTGGCATTATTGTTGAACTACGTATTAAATGAAGTAGAACATTCTCGGTGGTGATGGAATCACATTAGAGCCTGTGGCAAGAACGTTACATCCACATCAAATATAGTATGTGAACATGGTGGAGTGGTGGAACCGCGTGGCAAGTGTGAACACAGTGAAACGGCGCATCCCGTGGCATCTAATGGTGTTAAACCATAAATTTCTTTAACCGCTACATTTGTTGTTTGTGAGCATCGCTTACCATATGATTTCACACTTTAATATTAATCCACCACCATAGCTTCATAACATATGTCATTGACATGGTTTATAACATATGCCCCATTCCATTGTTTTATAAATCAAATGCACACTACATGTTTAATATATGTTATGTGTGCATTTTAATATATGTTTTTTGTTTTTAAAAATGACATTTTAATAGATACATGCCATCACCATGTAAAAATCAGCTTTTAACCTATCATTTCACCTTGCAACCAAACTTGAGATATTACCACTATAACAAAGCTAGAGATCTACCACTGAGTTAAACGTGTACATTTGCCATGTGTCGAGCAGTAAAACATTGTTTCGTCTCAAACTTCCACAAGCAATTCCTCGTTCATTCAGAGGTCAAATGCACCTGTTCAAGTTGCATTGGAGTCGTTTCAGCAAGATCTACGCAATGGTGTTGCTTCCACTTGAATCTAGTAACTTTGAATTTTAGGCTTTTTCTAGATCCTTGATCATCCATTGATCAATTTCGGATCATTTCCTCCCCTCTTAGACCTTTTGGACCACCAAAAGCCTAAATTTCCATAAGACCAATGTGGGTTCCATTTTCCTACTTGTCCGGTATCTTTCCACTCTGTTATGAACCTGTACACTTTACTCATCCATGCAATCATCAGCAAAACACACAAACTACAGAATATATCAAGTCCTTTTCCACCCACATCTACATTCATATTTGTTGTTAATATCGAAACACCACTAAAAAATAATAAACCCATTAACAACATTAAAAGTATTGACATAGCTAAAACCATACCCTACTTTCCTTTCATAGCTGAAACAAAAATGAACTTATCAAGCTACAAATCTTGTTGATGTACAATTTTGGATTCCTTAAGCAAAGTTATCTGTTTTTAATTAGCTTTAATGATCCCTTGCTTAAGTTCTTTAGATTGTACAACAACACCTTTCCTAGCATAAGCTGCTTGTTTTAACTGCTCAACTATAAAAAGAGATTTATCACTTTTGTGTGATGAGAATGTACACCATATTCAACTCCTTTTTTGAACAAGTGATACTGATTAGTTTTCCTGCAAAAGATCGCTTTTATATCATATAAATACGGGCTGCCCAAGACCATCCCACGTGTATCTAGTTTTACCACATCACATGTCACCTTATCCTTAAATTGAGAAGTTATTGCAAATGGTAACATGCATTGCTCAGTTACTCACAATTTATGATTTCTTCTCATCCAAATTAAAGTGTACTGTTTATGATGCTTTATGGTTTTCAATCCCAATTTCTTAATAGCTTTTTCTGAAATTAGGTTAGTTTGAGATCCACTATCCAACAGTGTGTCGATCTTTGTATGTTTCATAACAACCCTTATATGAAATAACTTGCCTCTAGTGTTAGTACAAATCCATGATGATCTTAGTGAGCATGCGATCTATTATCTCTCAAAAGGCTTGGCTAGGCTTGAACTCTGATATTCACATGTGGAAAAGTTATCCTTAGCAGTTGTCTTTGTTGTCAATTTCTTATGGCATTATATATTGTTGAGATAGACTACTCTCATCACCTTGGAGAATCCCATGAAACACATTCTATCTCGTCAAGTCATTGGAGGAGAATATTCCAAATGGATTGTTATGCTCTAGCAATTTGATTTGGTTTTTGCCACTCCTAAGGCTAAAAAATCATTAGTCTTCGATGAATCATTGATAGACCTTCCTATTTTCAATCTAGATGAGGTAACCCATCATCCTCTTCTTGATGAATCTGCCTATCTAGTCAACTCAAACGAACCTTGGTATGGAGACATTACTATCTACCTCCAAATGCAACAATTCCACCCAGATCTCTTGAGAGATGACCATCATCACATTCACCACCAAGCCATAAACTATTTAGTGATGAATGATACTTTATATCATCATGGTGTTGATACCGTTCTTCGATGTTGCCTCACTCATGCTGACGTGGAACATGTTTTAAATGAGAATTTCCATGCTAGGGCATGTGGCGGTCATCTTTATGGAATGGCTACTGCCCAGAAAATTATGTGCATAGGATACTACTAGCCAATGTTTTTTAAAGACTATATTCTTGTAGTTCAACTATGTCATCCTTGCTCAATCTTTATCAAGAAAATGTGCACACTCCCAGGCCCACTGAATCTTATTATCTCTAGTGGTCC
>APFE031182079.1:0-22989 GCA_000404065.3 Pinus taeda
GATCTGTTTTTACCTTGAACTGTCCTCCCATTAGGTAGGATCGCCATTTCTTAAGTGCATGGAGTATTGCCAACATTTCCTTCTCATAAATAGCTTTGTGTAAAAACTTTCCCTTGATTGGACGACTTTCAAAAGCAATGGGTCTTTCATCTTGCATTAAAACTGCACCACTTCCATTTCCTGAAGCATCACATTCCCACAATAAAGGTTTTTGTGAAGTCCAGTGTAGCTAAGACAGGTGCTTGGCACATTGCCTCTTTAAGATGTTTGAAGGCCTTTGTTGCTTCTGGAGTCCATGAAAATGCATCTTTCTTCAATAGTGTTGTTAGAGGTATTGCTATTCTCCCATAATTCTTAACAAACTTGCGATAATACCCTGTCAACCCGAGAAATCTTCGTAGATGCTTTATGGATGTGGGGATTCTCCACTCCTTAATGGCTTTAATTTTGCTAGGGTCTACCTTAACTCCTTCATGAGATACAATATGACCCAGATATTCCACCTCTTGTACTCCAAAGAAACATTTGGATCTTTTTGCATATAATTGTTTTTTCCTCCAATAGTTGTAGCACCCTGTCAACATGTTCAACATGATCCTTCCAAGACTTGTTGTAGATTAGTATATCATCAAAGAATACTAACACAAATTTTCTAAGGAATGGTTTGAAAATGAATTCATCAAACCTTGAAATGTTGAGGGTGCATTGGTAAGGCCAAAAGGCATGACCAAAAATTCATAATGACCCTCATGAGTTCTAAATGCTGTTTTCGGAATGTCTTTAGTCTTCATTCTGATTTGATGATATCCTGACGAAGATCCAACTTGGTGAAGTAAATTGATCCATGCAATTCATCCAGTAATTCATCAATGACAGGAATGGGAAACTTATCTTTAATAGTGAGCTTGTTGAGCTTCCTATAATCTGGCATGCGCCATGATCCATCCTTCTTGTGCACCAATACTACTAGAGCAGAGAAAGAACTTTGACACGGTTGAATTATACCCGCCTCTAGCATTTCTGCAACCATACATTCAATTTCACTCTTTTGGGCATAGGGATATCTGTACGGCCTGATGTTTGGAGGAACACTTCTTGGAATCAGATGAATAGCATGATCATGATCACGATTAGGTGGGAGACCTTTGGGAGTCTCAAATACCTTGGAATGATTGTTCAAAACTTTTTGGAGATCTGGAGAAATAGATGATTCCAATGTGGAAACATCTAGCAAACATAATTGTGCAATTACACCCCTTTGTTCCTTTTTTTAGAAGCTTTGTCATACCGTTAGAGCTGATTATCTTTCCTAGTTTCCCTCCAATACCCCTTAATTCAACTTCCTTTCCTTCCACAAAAAATTTCATGAAAAGTTCTTGAAAATTAAAAGCTATTGTACCCAAGGATTGTAGCCATTAGACTCCTAGTACAACATCAACACCTCCCCCATTGGAATGGAAGCATTGGGCTAGTCAATACATATTCTCCCATGGATAGCTTGATATTATGGCACTTTCCGAAGCAATTTATTGTTCCTCCATTTGCAACCATCACTTGACACTCTGGTGTTGGATATAAGAAGCAATTCAATTCTTTTGCTACCTTACAATGAATAAATTGTGGGTACTTCCTGAATCAATCAACACTATTACCTTTTTCTTCTTGATTTGTCCTTCTATATTGATGGTTTGAGGAGAGGTAATTCCCACCAATGCATTACAAGATATGGTCGGATTCATTTGTTCTTCATCTAGGCTTTGTTCCTGGAGTATATCTCTTCTTTTGACCTTTCTTGCTCCTTTTCTTCTTCCTCTTCACAATCTATGTAGAATAATTTCTTCTCAGCACACTTATGACCTTTAGTGTATTTGCTATCACAACTGTAACAAAGCCCTTTTGCTCTTTTTTCTTCCAATTGTTGTGGTCAACCTTATAGGTTGTGGAAGACTAGGGACAACACTTCCATCTTTATAGTTGTGATTGGTATGCTTCTTGGTTGCCATAATTTTGCTTTCCATTTTTCTTGCTAACCTGAATGCCTTCTCTAATGAATCAGGTTCCCAAAGGCGAACATCATGTTGGATTTTATCCTTTAAAGACCCTATAAACACATCAATCCTATGCTCCTCTGGAATATCTTCTACCCTTATGTTCAATTTTTGGAACTCCTCAATGTGCTCCATTATTGGACCCTTTTGTTTGAGACTTATCAATTGGCTAAAAAAAGTGTTGCTTTTTGTATCCTCATAATGTGCCATCAATTCTTCCGTAAAAATTGCCCAAGTGATAAATTGTTTAGGAGAGCAAAGCCATTGATACCATACAAACTGATTTGGTTCCAAATATAAAGTTGCAATACGTACCTTTTGTGTGTTTTGCACATTATTGAGATCGAAAAATTGCTCCATCTGTAATATCCATGTTGCGGGATCCTTGCCATCAAACTTCCTCATATCGATTTTTGGAATATGGTGTGTCTTCGATCCAACATTAGAGTCTATGAAATCATGATTAACATTTCTTTTGTTCGCATCATGAGTTTCCTTTACTCCCCTTTCACCATTAGTAAGTATTTCTTGTAGAAAATTTGTCAAATCTACCTTCAAATCTATCTTCAAATCGTCAATATTGGCTTCCATGCCCTTTATCTTAGATTCCACGCCATTTATCTTAGCTTCTGTTAGCTTTTGTGAGCGTGAAATTTGTTGCACTTGGCCTTGTAATTTTGATATATCATGTAGCATTTCTTCCTCTTCTTCATGAGTCATGCTAGAGCTTTCACATTGCTTACTAGGTGTTTGCATTTTCTTTCCTCGGGGCATCAATTACCGATACTAATGCTCTACTATTCCCTTTGAATTCCTTTAAAATAATTTTTCAAACCAAGCTTAAGCAAAAATTTAAAAAATCTATACACCGTTTTTCACTTTCTAGGAGCTCAATATTGCCTCTGATGTATCTCTGTAATTTCGGATCATCCAGTTCTGAAAGTGTGACCTGCGGTAGCTCTTTGTTTCCTCTTTCCAATGCCACCAGTATGACCCTAATTGGATTCTCCAATGAAGAGTTATAACAAATATCCCACAGTGACCTGATTATAGACTAATTTAGTAGAGCGAACTTGTACGATGTGCCACGCGTCTCTGTTTTGACCTTTGGCTCTGAAAAATATATACAAGAAGCTATAGTCCATCCTCTTTCTGTACCTTCTTACAAAATTTCAATCCGATGCTCAGAGAGAAAGTTATGATGATTTTCCCCAGGTCGCCTGTTTGGAATGTAATTCAAGAGTCTGCAAAAAGACCAACGTCCTCAGATCATATCTCCACAAATATAGCGCGAAAAGCTCTGAAATTCGGACCCAAGGTTCAGTGCGATTTCGTCTCAAATGGGTTTTTTTTCGCTTCTGAAACGTCGCAGAAAAAAAGTTATAGCAAAAATTCCACGATGACCTGTTTGGAGCAACGGAACCCTAGAATCCAAAGCTCTGATACCAAATGTTATGAAACCAACTCAAGAAAAAGATAGAAAAGATAGATCAACGCCTTAGAAATAAGCCCCTTCGAGGGGGAAACCTCCTTTACATTACATAAATGAACAATTCTTGGATGATACAAATGAAAAGACCTCCTTTCTATATAGTCTAAAGGGTCATAACATAATCAGAGCTGACATAACAATAATAATGTAAGGGCACAATAATAAAAATAGTGGGCTTCTATGGGGCACAATAGTAACAATATGGACACTACGTGGGTACATCAATATAATAAGTGGGTTGTACTAATAATAATAAGGGGTTACACTAGTAATATAGGGGCCTAACACAATATACTTGAGAAAATTGGTGAGAATGCTTTTCGCCTTGATTTACCAGCTTATATCCACATCTACTCAGTTGTTAATGCATATAGCTTGAGACTATTTGAACCTTCATTAATTGAAGATCCCAAAGAGCAGAGTCAATTTCCTTCTATCGATGATCTGTTGCCTGAATATCTTAACGAATTGTAGGAAGATGCAGTTCTGGCCCGAAAGGTGAGAACTATGCGTAGAGGGGATGTTGAGTACCTCAGGATTGGACTCAAAGGTTTGAAACCAAGAAGTACAAAATGGATAGAAATTTGGCAAGTGAGGAATCAATAACCTCACTTGATGGCTGCTTAAAAACCAACTTTTGGTGGTCCAAAATCTTTTTTAGTGGGAAGGCTGTGATCCGAATTGGATCCTAAAAACACTCTCTAAGTTTTCATAACTCTGTAAAATTCATGCCAAAGTTTCAAAGACTTGCAAAGGTCGAGCTTATCAAGAATACCCTCGGAACAGTTGTAATTTGTGAGTAGCGCGGAGCAACAAGGACCCTCAGTAAAGTGCGCAGACCGTTGGCCCATGGTAACGCGCGCTGCCATGAAACAACGAAACATGAGGTCTTTTGGAGAAACAAGGGAGGTTTCTGATATGCGATTAGTGACAAGTCGCTAATTGCATATTGCCGAGAAAACCCCTCAGTGAAGGAAAAGCCCCGAGTGACCAGAATCGGAAAGTCAAAAACTGTACAGAATTCGCTGATTTCGTCAGAGGTGGGTCCCACACAAAAACTGGCAGGATATCAGAAGGGATTAAAGTGGTAAGCGGTTTCAACTGAGTCCCACCCAATGCCACACATTGGGTGCCACGTGTCTGGCAGAAGAGAGAGAAAACCGCTCACATCGGACGGGTAAATGTCATGCAACTTACCCACCTGATATGGATGAAGATCGTAGGATCTGGAGGCTCCAGGTTGACAATCGACAGGCAACCCAACGGATGACCGGATTCAACGGGGTCAACAGGCCGAGTTGTATAAAGTTTGAAGTCTGGCATGAACGATGATATGGCAGGGGAATCAGGTTCGCGGGAAATATAGGAGTTAAACAGAAATAACGACCGTTTAAACATTTCCAAGAGAACTGACACTCAGTTCATTATGGAACAGGTGGCCACCTCCCTGTGAAGCATTATACAGTGATGATGATGCAGAACAGGGGAATTCAAAGGGACAGAGGTAGAAGAACCAGAACACCGGGAAGCAAAAACGAACCGTTAGAAAGTAGATTGGCTTTAAAGCCATGAACTGACAGAAGCAACTAGCAAGTAGCTAGAGAGAAGTGAGAAAAGCGATTAAGAAAGCTGAGAGCAGAGAATAGAGAAAGTAAGTTGAGATGACGTGCAGAGAAAAGGTAGCATCGAGACAGAGCTAGATAGAGTCAAAGAGTCTATGCACTCCATAGACGGCTTGAGAGGTTCAAGAGAACTCCTCTGTATATGCCTGTCATGTATGAGTCTCAGATTGGGCTCATACTACTGTGACTAGTAGAGGTCAAGTTTTAGTAAGGAGAGTCTGTGTACTCCATTCCTACTGATTCATATCTGTTGAGTGAGACTCAAATTAAGCTCAGTGTTGTTAAAAATCTTCTTTGAAAACATAATAGAGAGGCCACCACTGAAGGCTAGACCAGGAGACATAGCCCAGGAGCATTAGGTGAACTCCTTATTAAACTTGTTGTATTACATGTTTTCCTATTGTGTTTTCCCTAACCGCTTCAATGTCTATGTATTTTGCAATCTTATCGATCCGTTGAATAAAGTAACATAGGAATATCCATGCACATGAGTCTATAATACCTTTAATTCTTTGCCTTGGATAAATTCCAGATCACATGGCTGATCCAAAATGGTCCCTATCACTACAATTCTGACAAACTCTGAAGTAGTATTGCATGAACCTCTGCTTGTTACTCTTGTGCCTACATGATTTTGCCATTATCTACCTTACAACTCCTTATTTCTTCCTTCAAGCTTCTAAATGTATCTGCCAAATCTAAAGAGTGCCCAACACCATGCAGTTCATCCGATTCATAGGGAAAGTCTTTGTAGTCTACCACCTTGCTAGCCATTTTGATCTTTTTCCTGCATGGAATACTATGTTAACTAACCCAAATCATAATAAACCAATGTACCTTATCATATTTCGGGGAGGATATCTCATCTGAAAGATCATAAAATCAACATGATACATGAATAACATAATCATAACAAGATATAGACATATGATACATAAGCATATAACCATGTAACCATCAGTCTAGTTAGAGTTCGGTCATCAACACATGAAAAAATCAACTACAAATACCATGACCTCATGCATGACAACACAACCATATCACTATATACTGATCATACACAAACATAAACAACATGTACCCAATCATACAACCATGAAAACACACTTCACACAATGACATCCTTATTCCCATGGCGACATCACTATGACCATGACCAACACCATGGATATGCAACAAGCATTCAAGGAGGACTAACACATGGGAAACCGAAATGAATGCATGACAAACAAATTCACCCAAGGAGAGCGCAACCACGCTCTGATACCAATCTGTAACCACCCTCCTCCCACATCTACCCAAGTAACTGCCCAAATAGGGTAAACATGTGACTAGAGGCTACTATGATATGATTCAACCTCCTTGGCGACATTAAGGAAATGGAATTGATGGAAGCACATCAACCATACCTTCTACATCAACAACAACACCCCAGGAGACATCCCAACCACTCAGACATCCTGTCCCTGGGTCCCACTGATATTTTAGACCTCTTGACCTCTGGAAGCTCTCATGCTATGGCCATGTCAATGTCGAAGGACCTCTAGACACTCTCACAAGCTTGCATGCCTGTGTCCAAGGACTTTTCCCAGTAAACCTGTGCCAGTGTCTGATGAGCCCCAAAATTGGTAACAATTTGGGCTCATTTGGCCTCATTTTCATTGTTCAGCCCTTGTTCAAATCCGTCATTTTCTATAGTTTATGCATTATTTTTAGTATGTTTGTGTCTTAGGTACAAATAGGGGAAGTTACTTTTCCTAGGTGGTTAACATGTGTCTATTTCAGGTTTTTGACATATATTGGAGCAAAGTCAAAGCAATCATGAGCTATAAGGTAGCCAAGCCTGAAGTTAGGACTTGAAGGAGGGATTCCTACAACATTCAATGACCCTTCCTCGGGATTTTCACCTTCAACTCCGAGCTCCAAAGACCACCAAGCCGAATCTAGAAGGCAGCCAATCAACATTTAGAAAGGGACTGTTTGACTCACAGTTTGATAGCCGAGTTCCACAGATTGAGGAGGCCATCTAGGTCCCTCATTATCTATAAATGTTGAGGCCTCAGCCTTCGTGAAAAGACTTTTGAACCTATTGTGTACTTTGCACCTCAGTGTTGCAACAACTTTATTTTGTTCCTTTGTAGCCATTTTTGGCATAACTGTTATGAATCTTTTTGGATAATGAGAAGCAGTTTGGTTTCCTAGCAAATCTGAGTTTTTCATAGGAGCCAAAGCTCTCAGGGTTGGGCCCAACCTGAGAGCCTAGGATCTCCTTTCTGTATTATTGCTTTTCCCTTTACGTATCACTATTTTTTTCTCTTTTATGCATTTGAACACATTGCTGTTAAGTAGATTTCGTTATGACGCTGGGATAGGTCACTGTTTATGAATGACTTTGGTTTAGATGTTTTGGTAGGATAATAACAGCAAGATCTCCAAGGAAAAGAGACAACTACACTCCTGGTTTCACCTCGGCCTTATTGGATTTGGGGCTGAAATCGAGGAAACAGTGTTGCCTCACAAAAACACTAGTTTGTTGTTTATGCAATCTTTTAGTGTGCTTGTTGTAGTTGCAGAGATTAGTCATGGGTTTGGACATCTGAAATGTTTCCTTTACATAGATGGTGTACAAGGTTTTCTTCCCAAATAAAGTTGCTGCTCATTTATGTTGATTGATGGATAGAATAGATTAGTTTAGGATTTGATCATTTGCATGTTTTTGTAGAATTGATCAAGGCCCACCATGCAGGGCATCCTCTTCCTTCATCCATCCTCCCAAAGCATCATCTAAGCCTCCTGTTCTGTCTCGTAGCTGAGCTGCCCTTTTCCCATCTATCCTTTGTGTCTACGAAACCTTACCTTCTTGCTCATCATTTCCTTAGCCATCTTCGAGCCAAGTCAGCCTTCCACACCTCTCCACCGAACCACCCACCAGTCCTTAGGCCATGTTTAGACCCCTATCCTACCTCTAGATCCATCCATGCACCTTCCCTCACTCATCCACCTCCTAAAAACGAACTTCCAAACATCCTGTAGAAGTTCTGAAGTTTCCTGTAGAACCCCTGCAGACTTCCTGTAGAAGCTCACAAGTGAGGTTTCCTGATAGCCAAACCTTGTGAGGCTCTGGGGAAGGGTGTTAGGGACTCCTTAGACCCTCTCTGAGCCTCTCCAACTATTTCCAAGCATTCCTCTTCCTTGATCCACTCCTGCACAGTGAAGCACAGTTCAAGCATATGCATGTGAAAATCGACACTTAAGCAAGAAAATACAAAAAGATACTTTCTAGAACAAAAGTAGTCTAAGACATGTGCATTTTCCCTCTTTGAATTCAATGGCATCTCATTCAGTAGTTTGTATTCTCATAGTTGCATCAATAGAGCTAGCTTGTAAAATTAGGGTTTGCTAGGGTTTGCATTCCTCTTTGGCTTTCAGTTTCTTTACGCAAGTAGATTAGCTCCCCTTTGATTTAGCTTTCATCCATCATTTACAAGCTTCTTCTAAGAACTTATAGAAGTTGGCTAAAGCCCTAGCGGACTTGTGCCAGCTGACCGAGTGACAGTTGCGATAAGAGCTAGTACTTGTGCATACAACACTGTCGCTTCCAAGTTTGTTACGAACAATCGGGTTTATAAAAGTAAAGAAGGGAGTCCCAGGAGTTGCAGCATTATCACTGCAATACTGGAGCCCACCATATTTTTGGCGCCGTTGCCGGGGAAGCGTCAGAGTATTGGTGATTGTTGCTATTCTTCTATTTTCTACTACAAACTTCTGCTAAGTAGTTTATTTCATTTCCATTCTGCAATTTCATTCCCGCAAAAGTAGAGTAGACATTTCCTGCTTTCCTAGATTAGCCTTCAAATTCCGAAATTTCAATTCTGCAAGCACAGATTAGAATTTCAATTCTTCTTTCAAAGATTAGCATTTCAATTCTGCAAGCGTAAATTAGCATTTCGATTCCGCATTTTCCTTTCAGTAATATAGTTAGCTGCAGTTCAACCTATTTTAGTTTTGCAGGTACAAAAGAAAAAATACAAAAAGCAAGAAAAGGTCTTTTCATTTCATGCCTCGTAGGAACAGAGATAAGACTGGCAAATTCTTACCCAACACCCCCACCACATCACTGAGTCAACTTTCTCTTTTCTCTAGTGACAGTGAGCCAAAGAACCTATAGGTGAACCTCCTAAGATATTCGAAGATCCTATAGCGGAAGAAGAGTTAGAAACCATTCCGTCTGCAGCCATGGCTGAAAATCGAAATGGGAGAAGAGAATATGAGAGAATAGAGGGTGCCTTTCCCATTCGAGAGACCAATGGAGACATGAAAATGAAAAACATAAGTCCCTCTGCACTACCTCATTTCCATGGTCTGACTTCTGAGGACCCTGAGACCTTCTTGTTTGAGTTTGTTGTCCTTTGTCGAACTTATGACTATGCTGAGGATGAGCAAAAGCTGAAACTCTTTCCCTCTACCCTCAAAGATGCAGCATTACGCTGGTTCATGGGGTTACCTGGAAACAGTATCACCACTTGGGCTCAAATGCAACAAGCCTTCAACACCAAGTACAGAGACTACTATAGGTCCAAGGAAACTAAGGGGGAAATCTTTCGGATGACCATGGGTAGTGACGAATCTTTGGAAGACTATGAGGAAAGGTTCCAACTCAGTTACAAACGAGCCAGGTGCACACTTGACCCAGAATCTCTGAAGTTGGTTTTGCTTCGAGGAGTCCCTGAAGACCTTTTGGACACCCTTAACCTGCTGGTTGGAGGAGATATCTACCAACTACCTTATGAGGACATAAAGACCGTGTTTAGAAACCATTCTAGGGCAGCCCGGAAGAAAGGTACGGGGAGTCATCTCTCAGCTAGCACCTCTCTCTCCAAGCATGAGTTTGCTAACCAGATGGAAGATCTTAAGAGCAAAATGAGACAGACCATTGCCATGCAACTTGATACCTTCCGAATTCAGCAGAAGAAGGAAGAGGCTGAGAGGGCCTTGGCCATTTTTTGTCCTAGATGCACAAGGAAGCACCCCAAGAATGAGTGCCCATTACACTCAGTAGAGGTACGTTTCGTGTGTGAGGAAGACCATCCCACCAACCAATGCCCTACCTTGCCTGGATTTAAAGCCATGTACCTAGGGACCAAGGTGGCTACTGAACCTCTCTACTTCCTCAATCAAAGGAGGCCTCATGGACCCAGACCTTATCAGCAGGGAATGCAATGGTCATCCCAAGCTTACTACCACCCCAACCAACCTACCCATATGCCTTCTTGGGGTCCCCCTGCTCATCCTTCCTAGTCCGCACCTCCTCCATGGTCTTATCCATCTCCATACCAAACTCAACCTCCTTCTCACTCGTTTCAATCTCATGCCCAGCCACAACCTCAGTGGAATGCACCTCAACCGGGGTGGAGGCCCCAATACAACACTCCTCCTGCCATTCTGCCTCCACCACCAACTCAATCCCAACCATTACCTCCTGCTCCTCCAAGACAACCCCAAATGCCTGCTCAACCGAACCCGAACCCCAACGACAGACAGGCCCAGCAGGTATATATTGGGGAGACATCATGCCCTACCTATGCTGTGGAGATCTAGGAGATCAACCTGCAATATGGGAGAGTCCTTCCAGAATGCCAACCTCCTCCCTTAAAGGAGGAGGAAGAGAAACAGGAAAGTGAACCCCAAGCCATTCCACCCTTTCCTGAGTGACTCTCAGTGACCACACAGCCCAACCCAGAGGAGGACGAGCTTCTGGGAGAACTTAAGCAGTTGTGTGTGAAAATTCCACTTCTCCGGGCCATCAAAGATGTACCAATTTACAACAAATTGATTAAAGAGAAGTGTTTCGGGCACCCAGGCAGGCGAAAGAAAGATGCCTCGACCATCAATGTCATAGGACAATTGTCTGATCTCATGTTGGGGCAAGTAATATGTCCAAAGTATTTGGACCATGGGAGCCCTGTAGTTGATGTCCACATCAATGGCACCATCATACCCCACACTCTGATTTATTTAGAGGCTGCCATCAATGTGATGACCAGGGACACCATGCTTAAGCTCAATCTTCAGAGTGCCCGAAGAAAGACTTCGACAGTGCTGCAATTGGTAGATCACTCCACCGTGACTCCCGAAGTGATTGTAGAGGATGTCTTGGTATCTGTAGACTCATGGGAATACCCTGTGGACTTTTTGGTCCTCCAGCCTAAGGAAAAACTCACAGGTTATCCCCTCATTTTGGGAAGGCCTTGGCTGGCCACTGCAGATGCTTATATCAGCTGTCGAGCTGGAAGCATGACCATCAAAAATGGGCCTATGTCCAAGCAGCTGGTCCTATACCCTCCTACCCAACCTTCGATAGAACATGACTTACCCCTCTGGTTGGAAGAAGGAGAAGAGGATGAGGTCTACTATGCACCATTATGCACAATAGAGGCCACCAAGGGAGGTCCTCCAACCGAGGATGATTTGATTGAAAATTTAATCCAAAATCCTCCCCCTAGTGAGCTATCCTTAGAAGAATTGGTGGAAGACGCCCAGGCCAATGCCTTAGTGGAATTAAGTGCCACTAATCCGACCAACCCCAGAGTTAAAAATGTGGAGTTTGGCCCTGAGAAGACCTTGAAGATAAGCTCCTCTCTCTCTCCCTCTAAGGAAAAGGAGCTATGTAGTCTCTTGACCCGCCATTTGGAGGTCTTTGCTTGGAGCTACAAGGCAATGAAGGGAATCCATCCCTCAGTCTGAACTCATCATATCTACATCAAGGAGGACTGTAAACCAGTTAGGCAACTCCAGAGGAGGATGAATCTAGCCCTCAAAGACATTGTTAAAGAAGAGGTGCAAAAACTGTTGGATGCAGGATTCATCTACCCCATCTCGGATAACGAATGGGTTTCCCCTCTAGTGTTGGTGCCCAAGAAAAAATGGGAAATGGAGAATCTATATGGACTATAGGGAGTTGAACAAAGCCACCAAGAAAGACCACTTCCCTTTACCTTTCATAGATCAAGTGCTGGATGGTCTAGCAGGGAAGAGATTTTTCGCTTTCCTAGATGGGTTCAACGGGTACAACCAGATTCAAATCAGCCCGGAAGACCAAGATAAGACCACTTTCACTTGTCCATGGGGTACCTTTTCCTACCGTGTTCTTCCCTTTAGGATATGTAATGCCCCTGCCACGTTCCAGAGGGCTGTGTTAAGCATCTTTGCCGAGTTGGTCCATGATTCGGTAGAAATCTATATGGATGACTTTACTCCTTACGGGTCTAGCTTCCAGGAAGCCTTATCCAACCTGGGAAAAGTTTTGAGTAAGTGCATTGAGATGAATTTGTCCCTCAGTCCTGAGAAATGTGAGTTCCTAATGACTGAAGGGACCGTGTTAGGCCATACCATCTCTCACCAAGGGTTACAGGTGGATCCCAATAAAGTTGCTATCATCAAAAGGGTCCCACCTCCTCAAAAGGTGAGAGATGTCCGGAGTTTCTTAGGCTTAGTAGGATATTGTCGTAGATTCATTAAAGACTTTAGTAAGCTGGCCTCGCCATTATTTGGCCTCTTAGCAAAAGATGTTGAGTTTAAATGGTCGGATGACTGCCAGAAGGATCTGAATGAATTAAAGGATAAGTTGGTGTCTTCTCCAATTTTGAGAGGCCCAAACTGGGCCCTACCTTTCCACATCCACACGGATGCCTCGAACAAAGCCATAGGGGCAGCCTTAGGACAAGTTGAAGAGAAACTCCCATATGCTATATACTTTGTCAGTAAAAACTTAGCCAAGGCAGAAATGAATTACACAGTAACCGAGAAAGAGTTCTTGGTTGTGGTCCATGCCCTGAACAAGTTCCGAAACTATATCACTGGCTATCAAACATTTGTACATACTGACCATGCTGCAATCCGATATTTAATGAATAAGACTGATGTGAATGCTCGTAAGATTAGATGGTTACTTTTATTGCAGCAGTTTGATTTGACCATTGTTGACAAACCAGGTAGAGAAAATGTTGTTGCTGACTTCTTGTCTAGACTGGATTTGACTGCAGGTGAAGAAGGAACCGGGGATGACCAGATGCCAGATGAGCATCTGTTTGCTATCTTCGTACTCTCCCCATGGTTTGCTGATATAGAAAACTATATGGTCTTAGCACAGTTCCCTCCGCATCTATCCTCGAAGGAGAAGAGCAGAATCGTGAGAAAAAGTACCTCATTTACTTGGATCGGGGGCAACTTGTTCAAACTTGGCCCTGATCAGATCTTAAGGCGTTGTGTAAGGGAGGAGGAAGTATTTGACATCCTCCTAACTTGTCATGATGGACCTTGTGGAGGACATTTTGCAGCCAAGAGGACTGCCTTCAAGATTCTACAGGCAAGCTACTATTGGCCCACTCTTCATGCTGATGTCAGAAGATATATTAGCCAATGTGACCGATGCAAAAGGATGGGGAAACCAACCCCAAGGGATGAAATGCCTCTCCAACCTCAGTGACTCTTGAGCCATTTGAGAAGTGGGGTATGGACTTTGTGGGCCCTATCAACCCTCCTTCAAGGCAAAAGTTTTACATCATTGTGTGCACAGATTATCTGACAAAGTGGGCAGAGACCAAAGCAATCAAAGTAGCAACAGAGGAAAAGGTGGCCGAGTTCTTAAGAGAAAACATTTTCTACAAATTTGGCTACCCAAGAGAGATAGTCACCGATCAAGGAAGCCAGTTCACCTCCAATTTGATTGAAGATATCCTTGCTCATCACAAAATCAAGGATAGGACTTCCACCCCATATCATCCTCAAGCGAATGGGCAAGTGGAAGTCACCAACAGAGCATTAGAGGGGATCTTCACCAAAGTGGTGAGCAACAGTAGAAAGGATTGGGAAGATCGCCTGGTTGATGCCACCTGGGCCTACAACACCACTTGGAAGACCACAACCAGTTTCACACCCTACGAGCTGGTCTATGGAAAGAGAGCTTTGCTGTCAATCGAGTTTGAGTACAACACATTGAGGATGGCAGCTCAGCTGGACCTAGACCTCGGTCATGCTCAACAAGAAAGGTTAATGCAACTGAATGGGTTGGATGAACTTCGAATGCAAGCCCTCCTCCACTCAGAAGTGACTCAACTTTAGAGGAAAGTGTGGCATGACCGGCACCTCAATGACAAACAATTCCAGCCGGGAGATTGGGCACTGCTATATGATTCCAGACATAAGGATTTCAAGGGAAAACTGAGAACGAGGTGGCTAGGACCATATGCAATAGAAAAGTGTAATGATAATGGCTCTGTTCTTATCCGAACTATTGATGAAGAAGTCATCCCCATGCTCGTCAATGGGCATCGACTCAGGATCTACAGGAAGCCTCTGTCAAGGCAAGATCCTTGGGTGAAAACCTTTCTGAGGTGCCCAAGGTAGGTAGTAGGAGTGAAAACCTCATTGAGGCGCTCCTGTTACCTCTCTAAAAAAAAAAAAAAAAAAAAGAGAGAATGGGAATAAAAGATCCCTGGGTGAAAACCTTTTCAAGGCGCCCAAGGTAGGCAGTAGGGGTGAAAACCTCATTGGGGTGCCCCTGCTGTCTCTTAAAAAAAAAAAAAAGAAGAAAACAAAAAAAAGAAAAAAGAAAAAAAGGAAAAGAGAACAAGAAGAAAAAAATCAGCTGATCTTTGAAGTTTTACAGGCATACAGCGCACAAAAGGAGGACTGTCAACTCAAGACACGGGTTCCTATCAAGATACTAGACAGCCTCTCATGCACATCCACCATGAACACTCATTTTTGCAATGTTTGGGCACAATCGGATCATGGTTTGGCCTTCTACAGGAAGCTACAAGACTTTCTATAGGAAGTTCTGTATTTCTACAGGAAACTTCTTGTAGAACGTTTGAATGGGCCAGAATCAACTACAAGGAAAGATTTGGAGCTTTAAGTCGACTGAGGGGGCATGCAACCACCCTTTTCTGTCATCCCCCACTTGCTCCACCTCTTTTCACTACCACCACTCCAATCTGAGCAAGCATACTTGCACATGCAAAGAGAGCTATGTTTTTCAAATAAGGAAAATTGTATTTCTTTTCAATTTCAGAAACAAGGTCTCCCGAGGCTCGAGCGCTCACCTGTTAGGCGACCTCAAGACCTTTCACCTGTGCAATAAGAGTCGAATTATGTCAGCATGCACCCCAGGAGGAGAAACAGCTACAGGATGTCCTACAAGAATCCTATAGCAGCTGATCCAGCTGGAGTACCTGCCACGAAGACACCAGCAGCTCACAGGATCGGTGCATGCCATCTTCGCGACCAGAGGAACGGGTCTCCAAGACTCCCAGCCAGCAGCAGCCAATGCAGGGAAGCTCTAGCACCTAACCACAGAGCAGCAGCACACAGATCCGACATCCATTGTCTTGAACCCTGGAATAAATCACATCTACGGCCACACAGGTAAGTAACTAACCTTATTTCGTCCCATATCATAAACTATACTCTGAATGTGCACAACTTTGAAAATGGGTGGATTGAACAAGGCTGGTTGCCACTGAACTGGCCACCACAGCTCGTAAAGCGGCCTCGTAGGATCCAAACTAGATCGATTGTGCAGGAAGGGTGGATAATTGGCACGTGGGAAATGTCCAGTCAGGAAGAAGTGGAGGTATGACAAGATTGGCGGTGGTAACTCCAGCAGAGAGAATTCGGTGGTCAGGGGCACGCTGGGATATGATTGCGGTGACGTCGACCAATGGACCATCAGGGACAATTCAATCCCGTGCCATGGATTCCGCAGCAATTCGAAATCGGCCGGTGGATTCTTATCACGCACTGCAGTCATTTATGAAACAACCGTTTCCCAGCCGAATGTGCATCCTCTTCCTCTACAAGTGGTTAACCCAAAGTTTTCTACCTGATTCAAGCATCCTGATGCCGCTCAAACTGGTCTTGCACTGCCGTAAACTCCTCCAGAAGCTGAGAACGAATTCCTACAGGAAACTGCACTACAGGAAACGCGGCATCCGAAGCAGTGCAAACTATTCACGTTGAGGGTGGCGAATTTCAGAGGTAGGCAGAATTTAACCTCCCCATGCAAAGAAAATTTCTTTTCAAAGGTGGTGCAATCGACGTAGAAAAGGGGTAGGAAAATTCAAGTGAAATTCTATCTGGTTTGATATATGCGTCGCTGCTAAAATCGTCGTAGTCATCTGCATGAGCAACTTTCTTCACACATGAATGAAAATTCCTTCCTGTAGAGGGTGATACCCTGCCGAAACACTGTCAAAACTGTAACTTTTATGCCACTGCGTGTATAACGGAGACGTATCTCTGCGCTCCGAGTGGAAATTCTCGAAATCCTTCTTCTGTACATCTGAGCAGGCAAATTCAGTAGGGTAATCAACCAAAGGTATCTTTTTTTTCCGCTCTAAGGAAAGAATCCGCCCAGAATTCTCAGTCTGAGAGCGCAAACACAGAATTTGACCATGCCGGGTGGGTTCATTCGAAAGGAACCGTCAGACTCAAAGAAGTTACAGGAAACCCCTGAGGTGGTAGAACTGTTCTCCCGTGCACAATGGATGTCATTTTTTGATAAGCTCCAAGGGCACGACGATGAAATTACAGAAGAATTCCTACGGTCCCTGGAGCCGAAGTCAAAAACATTGGCCATCGTCAATTTCAGGGGACTGACCCTCAGACTCACACCGCAGCTCATCAGCAGGGTGACTGATCTTCCAATGGGAATCCCGTGGGATAAGGAGGAAAGGAAGCTGGGTAAGAAGGCTAAAGAAGAATTCTTCTTGCCTGAAGAACAATTCTCAAAGGATAAAAATGGAGTGAGGATGACTAGCCTACAGCCATTCTGGAGTGAAGTCAGCCTCCAAATTATGAAGTATATCACTTGCGAGGGGCGGTTTAGTATCATATATGGTTATCATTTTCGGCTGCTCGCAGAACTCAGGCACCACATGGACCTCCCCTCGGAGCAGAAATTGAGCATTCCATACTTCCTTTTGCAGTCCATCACTGAATGTGCCACCAAACTCAGAGAAGGGACACCAGACCAGCTAGCACATCATGGGCTTATAAAGCTCCTCATGGAAGATGCACTCCACACTTTCACTGTCCCTCTCTCATGGGAGATTTTCCGGAATATGACAAAGGATGATGACATCCGAGTTTTAGCTGAGGAGCTTACTTCCTCCAGTAGTGAAGAGAAGGAGCCTACTCAGGCCGAGAAGAAGACCAAAAGACAAGACACCCAGGGCAAAGCACCCAAGAAGGAGCAAAAAGGAACACCAGGAAAGCAAGCTGCCAAAACAGGGGATGATGGGATTGCCCCAACGCCCAGAGAAAAACGACTACAGAGCAGGGCAGAGTGGACTGAGAAAGTCCAGGACAGTAAGGGCACCCCTAAGGCTACCTCGGCCAAGATGAAAGAAAAAGTTCCCGCAGCCAAGCAGGCTAAAACTGTGCCCTCGATTCCTACAGGAAAGCAGCAGGGTACTCCTACAAGGAAACAATAGAGTATTCCTACAGGAAAGCAACAAAGTGCTCCTACAGGGAAGCAACAAAGTGCTCCTACATGGAAGCAGCAGAGTGGTCCTACAGGGAGGGAGCCGAGAATTCCTTCAGGAAAACAACAAGGTCCCTCTACAGGAAAATTGAAAATGGCTTCTACAGGAAGCCAGAAAGCAACCGCTACAGGAATTTCTACAGGAAGTCCGAAAGGAGAACAACAACAGGAGAAATCGACTGAAATCCTAGCTAGGGAGGTAGCAGCTGTGCTGGCCGCTCTAAGTACTCCCCCCAAGCCAAAATAAAAACGAAAAAGGGAGACTCCTCTGTATTTCAAAGCAAGAAGGAGTGTGATAATTAAGACTGGCAGACCCCAGCCTCCATCCAAAGAACCTATCACTATTGTGGATACCCCTACCACGCCAAGGGATAAATCCCCCTCCAAAGCCTCCATTACTTATGAGAGGTGGAGCCCAAAAACATCTTCATGGAAGGACATAGTGGAGAAAATGAGCTCACAAGCCTCTCTATAGGATGCTGCGGCTATTCTATAGGAAACTCTGGCTAGGCTGAAAGAAACTGAGCAGATGGAGGAGAAGGCAGTTGAGTCACCACAAGAGGAGGAGTGAGCATCCAAGTCACCACCAAAGGAGGAGAAACCTGATGTTATCATGGAACCAAGCCCACAGCCCAACTTGGGCTCTTATTATAACTTTTTGGAAGCAGGCAGAATTATTCCCCAAAAGTTTACAGTGCCACTGTTTTTAGCACTAGAAGAATAACGGGTACGAACCCACACGTGGATGAGGATAGCTAAATCTAAGGGAGTAGCGGATATTGGGCCTCTAGAGGAAAGGCTCAAGGAAGCACAAAGGGAGCTGGCAAGAGTAAGGCATGTGGAAAGCTCCCAGCAAGCCAAATTGAGAGAAGAAAATGAGCTGCTCAGACAGCAGCTCCAGCTGTAGGAACAAGGGAAAGAAAAGGGCATGGCAGCCAAGGAACCCTCAGCAGAACCTCAAGGGGAAAAAGAGATGCAAGTTGATCTTGAGGAATTAAACCAGCAGCTACAGGAAAGGGGACTGCAGGCAGATATGGAGATACAATCACTAAGGCAACAGGTGCAGGAAAAGGAGGCACAACTTGCCTGCATGGCTAGTTGGGCAATAGAAGCACTTCAATGTAGGCAGCCGGCCAAATCTTATGGCCTGTACCTTCGGGACCAGTGGCTACAGTTCCAAATTAATACATTGGCACAGAGGGGTATCTCTCATATCCAGAACCCCCAGCAATTCACAGATTTATGTAACATCAGTTCCTCGGAAGATAAGGCCAAGCTCTCAGAGTTTTACCTCCATAACTTAGCCCTTCCAAACATCACTTCGTGGGACCCCAACACAATAGTAGGGGACATGCAGCTGATGGCAATGACCTCATGGTTAAACCACGAAGAGAAGAGAGTAGCTGAGGTCAGGAATATCATGGACGAGAGTTACATGAACCACTGCTGATCAGAGCAGAGCCAGGGGACCCCACATCACTGATATCCGCTCACCAGCACCTAGCAACCAATTCCCAGGGATTACTAGATTACATGGATCCTTAGGCCCAGGCCATAGCACACTTCGAGGATATGGAGAGGTTACTTGGGGACAATTGTGTTCATGCTTGCACTCGTAGGTGGAACACATTGTCCCACAGCCTCAAGATTCGAGAATATCACACTCCAACTCGGATGAGGGAGGCTTTGGCACGGGTACCTCTCTAGAAGAAGTCTATGCAGAACCTCCAAGCCAGTTGGATAGGCCTCAAGCTGAGTCCACCCTTGCTATTGGGATTATTAGAGGGAGGTTCAGAAGAGGAGGAGCATAAGCAGTGGGAAGAAGTGGAGAGGAAGGCTGGATTTCACGACAGTGTTGAGGACACTACTTCAGAAGCCTGGAATGTGGGAGTGGCCATCAAAGCGATGAAAGATGAGGAGCTGGACTAGTTGCTCAGGGATGAGCAACAATTTTAGCAGGGGGGTGATGATGAGCCCCAAAATTGGTAACAATTTGGGCTCATTTGGCCTCATTTTCATTGTTCAACCCTTGTTCAAATCCGTCATTTTCTATAGTTTATGCATTATTTTTAGTATGTTTGTGTCTTTGGTACGAATAAGGGAAGTTACTTTTCCTAGGTGGTTAACATGTGTCTATTTTAGGTTTTTGACGTATATTGGAGCAAAGTCAAAGCAATCATGAGCTATAAGGCAGCCAAGCCTGAAGTTAGGACTTGAAGGAGGGATGTCTACGGCATTCAATGACCCTTCCTCGGGATTCTCACCTTCAGCTCCGAGCTCCAAAGACCACCAAGCCGAATCTAGAAGGCAGCCAATCAGCATTTAGAAAGGGACTGTTTGACTCACAGTTTGACAGTCGAGTTCCACAGATTGAGGAGGCCAGCCAGGTCCCTCGTTATCTATAAATGTTGAGGCCTCAGCCTTTGTAAAAAGACTTTTGAACCTATTGTGTACTTTGTACTTCAGTGCTACAACAGCTCTATTTTATTCCTTTGTAGCCATTTTTGGCATAACTGTTATGAATCTTTTTGAATAATGAGAAGCAGTTTGGTTTCCTAGCAAGTCTGAGTTTTTCATAGGAGCCAAAGCTCTCAGGGTTGGGCCCAACCTGAGAGCTTAGGACCTCCTTTCTGTATCATTGCTTTTTACGTATCACTATTTTTCTCTTTTATGCATTTGAACACCTTACTGTTAAGTATATTTTGTTATGATGTTGGGATAGATCATTGTTTATGAATGACTTTGGTTTATATGTTTTGGTAGAATAATAACAGCAAGATATTCAAGAAAAAGAGACAACTACACTCATGGTTTCACCTCGGCCTTATTGGATTTGGGGCTGAAATTGAGGAAACAGTGCTGCCTCACAAAAACACTAGTTTGTTGCTTATGCAATATTTTAGTGTGCTTGTTTTAGTTGCAGAGATTAGTCATGCGTTTGGACATCTGAAATGTTTCCTTACATAGATGGTGTACAAGGTTTTCTTCCCAAATAAAGTTGTTTCTCATTTATGTTGATTGATGGATAGAATAGATTAGTTTAGGATTTGATCATTTGCAGGTTTTTGTAGAATTGATCAAGGCCCACCGTGCAAGGTATCCTCCTCCTTCATCCATCCTCCCAAAGCATCATCTAAGCCTCCTGTTCTGTCTCATAGCTAAGCTTCCCTTTTCCCATCTATCCTTTGTGTCTACGAAACCTTACCTTCTTGCTCATCATTGCCTTAGTCATCTTCGAGCCAATTCAGCCTTCCACCGAACCTCCCACCAGTCCTTAGGCCATGTTTAGACCCCTATCCTACCCCTAGATCCATCCATGCACCTTCCCTCACTCATCCACCTCCTAAAAACCGACTTCCAAGTTTCCTGTAGAAGTTCTGAAGTTTCCTGTAGAAATTCTGAAGTTTCCTGTAGAACCCCTGCAGACTTCCTGTAGAAGCTCACAAGTGAGGTTTTCTGATAGCCAAACCTTGTGATACTCTGGGGAAGAGTGTTAGGGACTCCTTAGACCCTCTCTGAGCCTCTCCAACTATTTCCAAGCATTCCTCTTCTTTGATCCACTCCTGCACAGTGAAGCACATTTCAAGCATATGCATGTGAAAATCGACACTTGATCAAGAAAATACAAAAAGATACTTTCTAAAACAAAAGTAGACTAAGACATGTGCATTTTCCCTTTTTGAAGTCAATGGAATATCATTCAGCAGTTTGTATTCTCATTGTTGCATCAATAGAACTAGCTGGTAGAATTAGGGTTTGCTAGGGTTTGCATTCCTCTTTGACTTTCAGTTTCTTTCCGCAAGTAGATTAGCTCCCCTTTGAGTTGGCTTTCATCCATCATTTACAAGCTTCTTCTAAGAGCTTATAGAAGTTGGCTAAAGCCCTAGCAGACTTGTGCCATCTGACCAAGTGACAACTGCGACAAGAGCTAGTACTTGTGCATACAGCACCGTCGCTTCCAAGTTTGTTACGAACAACTGGGTTGATAAAAGTAAAGAAGGGAGTCCCAGGAGTTGCAGCATTATTGCTGCAACACTGGAGCCCACCACTTATGTGAACTAGTTTTTTGAAAAACACAACACCATACTTCATTAACAACTGGCAACAACTCATTAATTCACTTTTAAAGTGCGTGACCAGTTTTTGGCCTAAAAAAAAAAATTTCTCGAATAATGAGCCAGAACCAACTGCGATGGGGAGGTCTTGCGATTTTGCTTTGCGATACTGCAAATCGCTGCATCGCATTACTGAAATCTCATCGTGTTGTTCTATCGCAAGGTTGCTTGGTCACAATATCGCAATATCGTAGATCGCTAAATCGTTATAATCATTATTTGTAATTTATGCGATTTTTGCGATGTGCGATATGCGATATCGCATATCGACGATTTTAAGGTTTTTCAATGTCAGTGCTCATTAATGCATGTGATGCGATGGAGTTTTTCCTCGCAATCTCGCGTTTTTTATCATTTTGTCTCATTAGAAGATACCCTATCATTCTTTACGCGATGCGATATCTCTTAAGGAGTGAATTTACTTTCTTCATCATGAAACTTAAGCTTTTTAGATTCTTCAAAGGTATTTTTCTAAGTCCATGATGTTGTAGGTTTCATCTAAAAGGAAATATAAACACTAATTGATTTTTTTTTAATTTTTGACTGAGGTTCCCCACTTACTTAGTATTAGCAATAACACTTCATAAGGAGGGGGGTTGTTGGTGGCCACAACACCACCAAAGGGGAAACTCACCCGATTCTACTTCCCACATACACAATTTTCATACAAATCAAAATCTAGAGAGCTATTAGTCATACCTTCTACCATACCTTTACCATGAAGTATTCGAGGGCCCCTCTCTCCAGTATGTCCAAGCCTTTGATGCCATAGCATGGTCTTTTCTCCAGAGACCACTAGATTTTCTACTCCACTTTTAGGAACCACAGAACTATTGCACCCATCAATAACAATGCTACCTTACACCTTGTACAGAGTTCCAATCCGAACTGCCCACATCAATACCAGTGCTCCCCGAACCATCTTGTAGGTATATTTCTCAAACACTATTTTTACACCTGCATCATCTAGCTTGCTTACAGAAATTATATTTTTTACCAATGTAGGAATATGCAGAACACCTGGAAGTGTTCTAACTCTTCCACCTTGCAACTTCAACTTTACTTTTCCATGATCAATGATTCTAGCCTTCCTATCATCCCCTAAGAATACATCACCACCATCATATTTCTCATACTCATAGAACCACTCTCTATGGGGAGTGAAGTG
>APFE031182079.1:23074-56417 GCA_000404065.3 Pinus taeda
ATCCCCTAAGAATACATCACCACCATCATATTTCTCATACTCATAGAACCACTCTCTATGGGGAGTGAAGTGAAAGGATGCACTTGAGTCAATCAACCATGCCTCATGATCTACATGTGTACTTGAAGAAGCCAACTATACATCCCCACCTTCATCTGAGGTGGTTTTCACCTCTGCAGAAGGAGCATCATCAGATCCCTTTCCTTTGTCAGGAGCTTTAGATTTACAGTCCCTTTTGTAGTGCTCTTCCTTTGCACATATCCAACACACCTTTACAGGTTTTCCTGGAGATTTAGATCTCCCTTTAGATTTAGATCTCCCACTCGATGACTTATTTGTGTTTCTGTTCTGGGATCATCCTCGTACAGACAAGGAATCACCATTCTAGCTCTCCATATTTTTCCATCTCATCTCCTCCGTCAGCAAGGATGAGACTATTTCATCAAACTACAAGGTAGTTGCATTGTTACCTATTGGAATAACCAGACTATCCCATGAATCTGGTAGAGAACACAACAAACTAATGCACTTATCTTCATCTAAAATTTTAATATCAACAGATAATAACTTACTTACCACATTATTAAATCCGTTTAGATGCTCTGTCACCGAGTCTCCATATTTCATCCTCAGGCTATACAGACTTTTCTGTAGGAACACTTTATTCACCAGAGACTTAGATTGGTACAAAGTCCCTAACTTGTCCCACAAAGCCTTCACTGTAGCTTCCCCTGATACATTTAGTAATACCAAATCTGAGACACACAATTGTATTGTGCTTTTTGCCTTCCGGTCCAACTTCTTCCATTCTTCATCGAACACTCCCATTAGTTTAGTAACCAAATATACCATGATCCACTAATCTTTATCTACCAACATATCATCCATCTTGAGTTTCCATAACTCAAAAATCTGACCATTAAATTTCTCATTCTCTATATTTCCACTGCTCACCATCTTCTTTCACCACCAGAATCGATCTTGTAGATCTCCCACTGAATAGGGTCTACCAGAGGCCTGAGAAAAACCACTCAGCAACAAAGGTATCCCCTTGAAGCCAAAAAAAATCTGATACCAAATGTAGGTTTTAACCCAGTACATAAATTACCTACATACGAATTCTATAAGACAGAAAATAAACATTGTGAGAGCATAACACATAAAACACATATACACAGAGATTTTCCCCTAGATCCCAAAATCGGGACTACCAACTTGATTTTTCATTATATTCCTTTCAATGTTACAATAGATATATATACATGTCAAACCATCGAATACTATGGACCAAAAACCATGCACAAAACCATAGGTAGGTCTACCCAACCTAATATAGGGTCCCAAAAAAGAATTCCATGGGGAACTGCCTCGAACCTCATAGAGGGGGGCTACCTGCCCCCCTCAAACCCCCTATCACCCCCCCACTACTAGTCATGGAAATAATATAACACAATTGCCAATAAACATGCTGACTCATGTCACCCTGTGAGTGGTACCTAGAGACAGACCCATAGGACCCCTAAAAACACCAGAAACGAGTGACACATGTCCACCTGCCATCTCATCCTCTGCATGTGCCATGTCATTAGTGACCTCAGCTACCACGTCAGCTTGGTGGACCAATTAGAGGCTGCCACATGACCTCCTAGAAGAGAGAGAAAAAGGGTGGTTAGGCCCTCTTTTAAAGGCATTTCCTTTCTATTTTGGAATCAGCACTTCACAAGTGATTTGGCTCTATACCGCAATATTGGCATCCCACAAGGTTTTGGATTTTGTTGTAACTGCAAGACTGTGACGTCGTCGAGATGCGGGATGCAGGACCTACGAGTAGAGTGACACATGGCCCCCTGGAGGAGAGAGGAAGGGGGTCTTCCCATCCCTATGTTAGACTTTTTCGGCTCTCCCCCGGAACGTTTACACTGCATCATCATATTGGCCCCTACAAGGTTTTAGAGTGTCAGAACATAGCCGATCCATAGATATTGCGGGATTGCAAGATGCAGGGTTACTAGGATGCAGGAACCCGCCATGTGGAGGAGAGAAGAGGAGGGCATATCGTTCTTATTTTGGTCCTACTTTCCTGTGTTACACTGCTTTAGCCTTTCCCTGGTGGCACAACATTATATTGCAAATCAGCCCCCGCAAAGGTCTGTTAAGTATGGAACCTACCCATGTGACGAGTTGTGGGGCTGCCGGGATGTCAGAACCCACCACGCAGAAGAGAGAGAAGGGGGGGTGGCTCTATTTTTCCCACCTTTTCTGTGTTGAACTCTTTCGGCCCTCCACCAGTGGTGTAGCACTTTGTCACAAATCAGCCCCCACAAATTCTTTGGGGTTTGTTGTGATTGCAGGCTTGCGGTGACAACCAATTTGCGGGTTTTTCCTCATACTTAGCCATTTTTCTTCATTTCCTAGGTTTTTCCATGGTAATCTTCAAAGTCCTTTAACTTCTACTCCAAGAGTCCATTTTTGGACTTCTATATACCATTGGAAAGCTTTTTATGAGCACTAGGAATTGGAGGGGGGTTGATTGAGCTCTGAGATCTGCTCTAGCTTGGGATAGTGGCTCCAAATTTCACTACTCTTGGGCAACTTTAACCAATTGAAATCCACAATGCAGTGAGTGACAACAACTTGCATGATGTTTGGTCGTGAAGTTGTGAGATACAAGAAGATTTCTATCATGGATCTATATTTAGTCTAATTTACCAACAATGTCTCATATTCCTCACATTGTTTGCAGCCTGTAACCATAGGTGTGCTAATTGTCTTGCAATCTTCCAGCCCAAACTTATTTAGAGTTTCTTGTAGGTACTTGGATTGGGAGATAAAGACTCCATTTTGAGACTGAGAAATTTGCAATCCCAAGAAGAAATAAAACTTTGTGATCATGAACATATTGAACTTTTTCTACATACAGTTTGCGAATTGATGTCCCAATTGTTCCATGTCACTGCCAAAGATTGTGTCATCCACATATACTACTACAATTAGTAGACAATCACCGTCAAACTTTATGTATAAATTTTTATCTACAATACCTTTCTTAAAGCCTTGTTGCTGAAGGTATCAATCCAGTCTTTCATACCAAGCTCTCAGAGCCTGTTTGAGTCCACATAAGGCCTTTTTTAGTTTTCACATAAACTCTTTATCTTCAATGAGCATGAATCCTTCCAGTTGCTCAATATAAACCTCTTCTTCTAGATCTCCATTGATAAAGGTAGACTTCACATCCATTTGATATACCTTGATATTTTTATGACTAGCTTCCTTGAAATCGACCCCTTCTATTTGTTCATATCCTTTGCAGACCAATCGAGCCTTGTTCCTAATTGCTTGGCCCTGCTCATTTAGCTTATTTCTGAAAACCCATTTGGTTCCAATGAAATTTTTATCTTTGGGCCTTGGAACAAGCTCCCAAGTGTCATTATTTTCAATTTGGTCAATTAGGCTCAATCTAAGATAATAGAGGAATATTTGCACAACTTGAACTGCCAAAAAGTTTCCTCCTAGTTTGAACACTGTGTCTCTGATCTCCAAGAATCTGACTCTGAGGATGTTCCTTCTGTACATACCTGGAGGGTGTTTTTCTCCTTGGATTTGTGCTTGTTTCCTTGCCTTCATCATATGAATCTATTTGTGCTTGACCTGAGGGCCTCATGTCTAAGTTTTCTTCTCCATCTGATTTCATATTTCCTTTGGAGGACTTAGGTTGTGAAGATATTTGGTCTACTATTACATCAATGCAATCCTCAACCCTCTTTGCCCATTTTTTGTAACACTTATATCCTTTACTTCGAGCAAAGTACCCGAGTAATATACCCTCATCAACGCATGAGTCAAACTCTTCTGGATTTTTATCATTCCTTTTGATAAATAATTTGCTTCCAAACACCTTGAAGTATTTAACTGATGCAGGTCTTCCCTTCCACAACTCATAGGGAGTTTTATCACTATTAGGCCTGAGTTGAGTTCTATTTGATAAGTATATTGTTGCTTGTGATGCTTCTCCCCAGAAGATGTGGGATACATCTGCATCATCCAACATAGCTCTGCCCATTTCCTAGATTGTTATGTTCTTTCCCTCAACTACTCCATTTTGTTGTGGAGTTCTAGCCACTGAATAATGCCTCCTAATTCCATGCTCTTCAAAAAATTCTTCAAAATCTCTTAAAGTGTATTCTCCTCTTCTATCTAATCTTAAGCATTTGATCTTTAAGTATTTCTCATTTTCTACTTGAGCTTTAATTTTTTTTTAATTCTTAAATGCTTTTGATTTTTCTTTTAAGAGCACAATCCAAGTGGCCTCAATAAAATCATCAATGAGCAACATAAAATACCTTTCTCCTTTTTGGGTTTTTTCTCTAGTTGGGTTGCAGATATCTTTGTAAATTAGCTCCAATGGTATAAATGACGAGAACTCTTTTGACTTGAAATGAGTCCTAGTCTTCTTACCAAAATGACATGACTTGCAAAACGAATTATTGGGCCTTGATAGTCTTGGAAAACCTCTCACCGTTCTGAGCTCGCTGAATGTAAACCTTTATCAATATCTACTTTCTCGAGTTTCATTCTCAGGGAGATTACCTCTTCCTCGAGACTTGGACAATTTTCTTCCCATTCATGGATCAGATCACGAAGAAATTATTCCTTTCTCTTAGCTTCTTCTAATTTGACTTTCAAGGTCAAAATTTCATCGTTGCTTGTTTTTTAGATGGTTTCTTTCTGAACCTTGAACAACTCTTGTTTTAAATGCTTGTTCCCTTCTTCTAGTCTCTCACATGTTCCCTATTTTTCTTATAGTAGAAGATCTAAACTATCTTTGCTTTTAATGGCTTCTTCAAGTTTTTATTTTTATGAACAAACTCTTCATTGTCTGAGTTGTACATACCTTGTTCAACATGCTGCAGTTGTTCTTTTAGCTGCCCATTATTTTTCCTAGTCTTCTTTAAATCATAAAGAGCATTGATGAGTTCCCCTTCAAATTCCATTATTCCTACTTCTTCTTCTTCCTCTTCATAATCGGTAATATTTTGTTTCTTGGAGTCTGCCCCAAATGTCATAAGTAAGTACTTATATGAATCATCTTCTGAAGATTTTTCATTATCTAAATCTGGTGTTGAATTATCCTATTTGGAGTAGAGCCCCTTTTTCTTATAGAACTTCTTCTAATGTTTCTCATATTTTTTTCTAAATTTATAATAATCTTCATTTTCAATCCTTTCTTTTCAAGAACACTTAGAAGAGAAATATTTGACTCTCCCCTAGTCAAATCATTTAAAGGGGAAATTCCCTTTATATTTTCCTGATCCACGCTTCACTTCAATGGAAAATTGGGCTAACTCCTTATCAGATTCACAACTGGAGCAGTCTTGATAGTCTTTGTACTCATTGGCCTTCTTGGACACTTTAAACGCTTCCTACTTGGGTTCATACTTCTCTCTTCCTACACTCATCTCATAGGATGTAAGAGTACCAAGCAACTGGTCCATCTTGAGATCCTTTTTTAGAAATTCCTTACAGATTCAAACTGTAGATTGTAATATGATAAAACAGTTTAATTGAATCTACTCTACTCATCAGCAGAAACAATAAACAGTTGATGAAATCACGAAGCATAAAAGAGAAAGAATTAAATCACACATAACACAATAATTTTATGGTGAAAGCCACAGCTAAAAACCACTGCTATCTGTATATTGCATTAATTAGAAAATATCAGAATATTACAATGCTTTTCTCAAGCCTGAGAAACCTCTACACAATCTCAATCTATCTCACTGCTTCAAAAAAAGCTCCAGCCAATACTTAGACAAATTTGTTTCCAGACAAGATATTATTTCCTTGCCCATTTTCCTAAGGAATTAGCCCATATCTAATTAGGAAATTCCTCATCAATAACTATGCAATCCACCATACTCCCTTCCTCTGATTGCATGCACCATCAGTTTAATTTAGATGATTTTACAACTGATAGTACACTCTCCCTGAACTCCAATCTCAATCGGGTCTTTCTCTAATTTGACATGCATGAGTTAATTATGAGTGAATATTCAATTTACTAGTTGAGAAATGTCAGTTACACCACACTACTATAGGTTACACCCCACTACTATAGTTTACACCCCACTACTACAGGTTACACCCCACAACTAGATCTCCCACTAATTCCTCCATTAATTAGAACTAGTTAAACTTAATTAAATAACTAAAACTCAAAAGAACTCAACCTAGGTTCCTAAAATTTAGGAACTACTCTACATGACTCTAGATAGTCTCCCAACTCAAATTAAGTGAGCCAACTAAGTCAAATTAACTTAGTTAACTATTATAAGTTTCCATGAGAATTAGAATTAAAATTTAATTCCTAATTTAATACAAGGATAAAATTAAATTACGATTTTATTGTTGCATTTTTCAACACTCCCTGTCAACAAGAAATGGATTATCTGCTACCTTGATCCTGCCTTTGTTAAACTCAAATTTGCATCTTGATAATGCCTTTGTCAAAATATATGAATCGTGCTCCTATGTAGGAATGTACTCCAACAACATGATTCTCCTCTACACACAATCTCGTAGATGGTGATATAGGATGTCGATATGCTCGGACCGATCATGGAAAAGGATTCTCAGAGATTCTAATACAACTTTGAATGTCACAATAAATCATTGTAGGATCCATCTGCTGACCAAATAACCCAACAAGGATCTTCCTCATCCAGATAGGCTCACAATTTGTTTGAATAGCATCCATGTACTCTGCTTCTGTTGCACTGAGTGCAACTTATCTCTGCTTCTTGATGTACCAAGAAACTAATGCTAACCCAATACTAAAGATTCCCCTGATGTGCTCAACCTATCGGATGGATTCCCTACCTAATATTCATCTATGAAGCCTTGAAGCTTCACTCCCTCTATCCAGCTATACCAAATACCGAATTGATTGGTGCCTCTAAGGTATCTCAATGCATGTTTAATTGTTTTCCAATAGAGTTTTGTTGGCTTAACCATGACTTGACTAAGATGGTTAACTACAAAACACGTGTCTGGTCGTGTGTTCACCAAATATGTAAGTGAAACCACAAGTTGTATATAAATAGTAGCCTCCACTACTTCACCTGAAGTAGCATCCTGCTTCCTCCAATTACCTGCTAGAGGAGTCTCCATGGTTTTGTTTCTCTCCATGTGGAACTTATTCAGAATATCGTTGGCATACTTTCCCTGAGAGACAAACAGTTCTTCATCTCCTTACCATACTTCCATACCAAGAAACTAAAGCATGAGCCCCAGGTCCTTAATCTCAAATTCTCTTGCAAGATTCTCTTTGCAAGATTTTATCATCTTCTCATCACCTCTCAGAATCAAATCATTAACATATAATACTATAATCACAATTTACCTTCAACCACAATATGGTAAAGTTCACATCTATTTCACTTTTGGTGAAACCCAACCCAGTGAAATAATTGTCAATCCTAGTGTACAAAGCATGGGGTGCTTGTTTTAGTCCATACAACACTCGCTTGAGTCTACACACATGTGACTCTTTGTTGAAGGTCTCAAATCCTTCCGGCTACTCAATATAAACCTCTTCCTCAATCATGCCTGTTATAGGCCATATTTTCACATCCGATCAGTGAGCCTCATAATGGGATCAATCAACATCCTATTCCCCCTTGCCTCCATCTTTCACAAATCCCTAAGCATGTACCTTTCATTTCCTAAAGTTTCAAACCTAAACTACTTCATCTGAGCCAGTTTAAGGACCAATGCTCCTTGTAAGCCTACTAGGGTGTGTTCACCAATAGGTTTCTCCATTATGGCCTGCATTGGTCATCTACAGGTTGCTCCCCTTTGCACCTATGTTGGTTTTAGAAATATGGGAGAAATGATTGGGATTCCAAAAGCTTCCCCTTCTAGGAGTTTCTAGAAGTTTTTTAAACTACTTACCTTGGATAAAACATTCAGATCCTATCCTTCCCTATATTAAAGTTTTCACCACTTATCCTTTGATCCTATCCCTCCATTAAGGGTGGATCTCTTACCCTATATTGGTAATTGGATAAGAACTCCCAACTTACCACATACTTCTCTGTATATTCCTAGCCTTCTATGTGGTTGGGAGTTGGCTTTTGGAGAGCGATTTTTCCCTTATGTTCCTGTAGTGAGTGGTTATTATCTCATGAATTTAGGGTGATTGGAGGTGCATATTATGATAAGGAAAGGACAAGTCAAAAAATTGGAGGAGCTCTTCTATAAGATCAACGGCTACTTATGGTTGTAGTCTCCTTCCATTTATATTAATGAAAATAATTCATTGTTTTCCTATATGTGATGTTGTTGTTTCACTTATTTCAATACCATGTTGATCTATTAAATGGAGTACTTAGATGATACTGCATAGATCTCACAGTTTCTTGGCTTGTGTTATCTGAGTGTGCAAGTTCTAATTTTGGCATTCAAAGCTGGAATTGAAGCTTCCAAGCTAAAGGAGTGAAGTGTGTGCAGGATTCCACGTAGATCTCACTTTATCATCTATTTACTTTAAATAAAATAATTGTTTTCCTTGTCTCTCTATTGTTCCAGGTTAACCACTTGTTTCCGGGAAAACTAGTGTCTTTTTGATCGACTAGCCCTTTAGGATTGGCAGCTATCCTAGAAACAAACAATCAAAGCAATTTGAGATTTCTTATGTGTATGACAGATAAGAGAGAGGCAAATGAACCAACCTAGATCTTTCGCTTAGCTCCTTGATTGAACTCTCTCTCCCTTGACAGAGCTTGCAATTCCTCTCCTACTTATCCTGCTTAGAGAATACTTGTAGAAACACAACAATAAAACATTGTCAAAGAATCTTGATCTATTATATCATAAGCATTGCAGAATCAGAAATACAATGAACATACAATGGCATTCACAAATAATAACATTCATAATTGCACAGTTGTATGGAAGAAAACTCAAAGAACTTTATTAAATAGAAGGGATAATTACAACCCAGTTGTCTGATCCAACATCATCCTCCCAACATCAAAGCCCTTTTCACCTCATGAAAAACAAGATCACACCAACAATACAATGCTCTTTCTCAACCTCAAACTATCAGCACTTCCTTGCAAATTACAAAATTTCAACCTCTAGATCTCTCAGATGATGGATCCGTTTATAGTTATGTGGAAGGGTGTGATTCATCTCTGGGGTTTTGATTAGTGTCATTCCACTTGTTGTTTTTGTTCCACTTGGAGATTTCTTAGATCTCTTACTCATCCCGGGGTGAATTCAGAGAGGCAAGTGTCATAGGAGAAGTTTCTAGAAGATTCCATGAGCATCCACATAGAAACTTGTCTTGGACATTTGTCCATCCTCGCTCATCACACCCTACAGAAGGCGTCATCAGTATGCATCACACCTGGCTAGTGTAGGATTCAGTATGCATCACACCCTGACAGTGGAGTAGTCGGTACGGTCCTATTTTGGCTAGTTCTGGATGGTTTTTTAGGTGGAACTTTTGGGGAATGATGTAATCAGATGACCATGATTCTTTAGGGTATGAAACAACACTTTTAGGGGTTAAAGAGCCCTAGTTTATCGACATATAATATTGGGGTTGCAGTGCCCAAATATGTCTATAATAGTTGCCCCCTAAATCATGAAGTCATAAATCTTTGATGTCGGGTGAAATGATTTATCATGAGGATCTGAGGTTTTCAAAACTAGAAGGTGACATGTATAAGATACAATACAATACATCATCATAATATAATTTTCATGATCTAGTTGAAGTGGGCATTCCCATGCTCAACTTTATAAATTCATTCCATGTAGATAGAAAAGATAGTCGTCTACATATGCACATTGGTGATTCTTCAAATGTAGATTTATCATCCCTGGCTCAGATGACCATCTGTGCCACTTCTGTGTACATTTGATGTCTTTATATCCCTAAATATACTGTAACCCAGATGGATGAAACTAGATCTGGGGTCTTCAAAACTCATTCAATATTCGCCTGACATACAATTCAATCCATGGGAAGAAAAGTTCTGAAGTCGAACATGGAAAGACATCGCCTGATTACCAACCAATAATGTGAGTTGTTAACAGACATGAGAGGAATCACCGATAATGATGATGACCCTCAAGGTACTACAGTACAATTCACGTGGTGTGAATAATGATCCAACGTCGAACACCATGCAAAATATTTCGGTCAAAGGCCATTGATGTCAACCTGTCGCTGAAAGTGAGAAACTTTCCATTGAGGCATGCAAGCTTCAAAGTACTGAAAGGGGTGTTTCTAAGTCAACTTCTTGGATAATGAGCTGATGTCGACAAGAAGTGACCCGTCCTAGGAGGGCCTTAATGTATCCTACATCTACAACACGAAACAAAGCAAATGATCTTCTGGAGGTGAAAACGATCTGATGACACAAGGTTGAGGAATGGCGATCATGAAAAATGGAGGGTGAAGTTATTGCAGCGGATGAGGCATTAACTGGATGGTGGTTTCTCAACTAAATGACTTCTCTTGAACATATCAACGAAACTAAGATGGATTGGTAGCATTAACCCCAACAAATGGATGGTGTGGAAGACCAATGTGAAATGACCGGTGAACAAAATAAATCAACCCGACCCAATCATGGTGATGGAGTGAAAGTGTCATGTTCAAGAGCAACCTACTACCATAAAATTCTTCAAGTTTTCTTCCATTTTTCCCCAGTCATTGCTGACCAGTACCTCTTTATTTTTGTCAAGATTGAGGAGGATAACATATGCTTGTTCTATAATTTTGCCTTCAGGCAAACCTGTCGCTATGTTTTAGCAAGCCTAACGACAATGAAACTTGTTCTTGTCTAGGTGGACAAGTTTGTTTCTATTGTTTTAATGAGTTAAATGACAAACACAACTCGATCCTTTTCATGTTTAGAGAGTTTGAAAATGGACAAAAAGGAAACTCCAACAGTTCTTTTTCGTAGCATAATCCCTTAAGTCCGAAAAAGGTTAAAATAATACAAAAGGGATGACTTTTCAATCACTTTAGCAAGCCGAAAAGACAAGTGCTTGAACTTTTTCGTGAGATAATCCCTCAGGTCTGAAAAATATTAAAATATATAAGAGGGATGGAACTTCCAATCACTTTAGCGAGATGGAAAGGCCAATAGTTTGACAATATTTTCATATTTAACGAGTCTGAAAAGAGTTTAAAGGAGACTCGCTTTTCGAGGAATGAGTGGTGTTTAGGGTACCAACTGGTTCTGGGTAAGCTTGGAACTTCTCAAAACATGGTGATGTGAAGAGGTTGGCTAAGAAGACCACTCATCGCAGTTGTTCCTCAAAAGGGTAAACAATCAAGCGGAAGCGTATGATCGGCCAAAAGGATAGAGGTGTGCTTCTAGGAAAACTAGTGTCTTTTCGATCGGCTAGTCCCACTAAGATTGGTAGCTATCTTAGAAACAAACAATCAAAGCAATTTGTGATTTCCTTTATGTATGATAGATAAGAGAGAAGCAAAGGGGACCGACCTGGATCTTCCACTTGATTCCTTGCTTGATTTCTCTCTCCCTTGATAGAGCTTGTAACTCCTCTCCTACTTGTCCCACTTTAGAGAATACCTGTAGAGAAAACACCATCAAAGCATCTCGATCTATAATATCATAAAAAATGCAGATTCAGAGATACATTGAACATACAATTGCATTCACAAATACACGATTATATGGAGGAAAACTCAAAGAACTTCATTAATAATAGAAGAGAGGATTACAACCCAGCTATCTAATCCAACATCATCCTCCCAGCATCAAAGCCCTCTTCACCTCATGAAAAGCAAGATCACCCAACAATACAATGTTCCTTCTCAAAGATAAAACAATAGCACTTCCTTACAAATTACAAAATTCCAGCCTCTAGATCTCTCAGATGAGGGATCCATTTATATATGTCTTGCAAGGGTGTGAGTCAACTCTGGGTTTTTTATTAGTGTCATTCCACTAATATTTCTTGATTCCACTTGGAGATTTCATTGATCTCTTACTCATCCCTGGGCTAATTCAGAGAGGCAAGTGTCATAGGAGAAGTTTCTAGAAGATTCCATGAGCATCCACTAAGAAAACTGTCTCAACCATTTGTCCATTCTTGCTCATCGCACCCTACAAAAGGCCTCTTCAGTATGCATCACACCTTGACAGTGGAGCAGTCAGTATGGTCCAGTTTTGGCCAGTTCTAAGTAGTTTTTCAAGTGGAACTTCTGGGAAATGATGTAATCAATTGACCATGATCCTTTAGGTTATGAAACAACACTTTTAGGGGTTAAAGAGCCCTTGGTTTATCGACATATGTTATTGGGGTTGAAGTGCCCAAATATGTCTATAACAGTTGCCCCCTAAAGCATGAGGTTGTAAATCTTTTGATGTCGAGTGAAATGCTTTATCATGAGGATCCGAGGAATTCGAACTAGAAGGTGACCTATATAAGATACAATACAATACATCATCATCATATTATTTTCATGATCTAGCTGAGACGGGCATTCCCATGCTCAACTTTATAAATACATTTTCATGTACATAGAACAAATAATCGTCTACAGTTGCAAATTGGTGATTCTTCATATGAAGGATCATCGTCCCTGGCTTGGATGACCATCTACGCAACTTAGTGTACATTTGATGTCTTTATATTTCTAAATATATCGCAGCCCAAATGGATGAAACTAGATCCGTGGTCTTCAAAATCGTTCAATCCTTGCCTGATGTACAAGTCAATCCATGTGAAAAGATGTTCTGAAGTCGAACATTGAAAGACATCGCCTGATTACTAGCCAATTATGTAACCTATTAACAGATGCAAGAGGAATCACTAATAATGATAATGACCCTCAAGGTACTATAGTACAATTCACATGGTGTGAATATATGAGTCAATGTCGAACACCACACAAACTATTTCAGTCGAAGTCCATTGATGTAAACCTGTCGCCAGAAGTGAGAAACTTTCCATTGAGGCATGCAAGCTTCAATGGTGAAAGGGTTGTTTCTAAGTCAACTTCTTGGATGATGAGCTGATGTTGACAAGAAGTGACCTGTTGTAGGAGGGCCTTGATGTATCCCACATCTACGACATAAAACGGAGCAAATGATTTTCTGGAGGTGAAAATGATCTGATGATACAAGGTTCAGGAATGGCAGTCATGAAAAATGGAGGGTGAAGGTGTTGCAGTGGATGAGGCATTGGCTGGATGATGAATTTTCTGAATGACTTCTCTTGAACATAACGGCGACACTGAGATGGATTAGTAGTGTTAACCCCAAAAGATGGATGGTATGGAGGGCCAATGGTGATATGACTGGTGAACGGAATAACCCAACCCGACTCAATCATGGCGATGGAATGAAAGTGTCATGTTCAAGAGCGACCTGCTACCAATAAAATTCTTCAAGTTTTCTTCCCTTTTTCCCCAGTCATTGCTGACCAGTACCTCTTTATTTTTTTCAAGCTTGACGAGGATAACATATGCTTGTTCTATAATTTTCCCTTTGGGAAAACCTGTCGCTATGTTTTAGCAATCCTAGCGATAGTGAAACGCGTTCTTGTCTAGGTGGACAAGTTTTTTGCTATTGTTTTAACGAGTTTAACGACAAAGAAAACTCGGTCCTTTTCATGTTTAGAGAGTTTGAAAAGGGATGAAAAGGAAACTCTAACATTTCTTTTTCGTAGCATAATCCCTCAAGTCCGAAAAAGATTAAAATAATATGAAAGGGATGACTTTTCGATCGCTTTAGCAGGCCGAAAAGACAAGCACCCGATATTTTTGTGGGATTATCCCTCAGGTCCAAAAAGATTAAAATACAGGAGAGATGGAACTTCCCAATAGCTCGACAATATTTTTATATTTAATGAGTCTAAAAAGAGTTTAAAAGAGAGTCATTTTTTGAGGAACAAGTGGTGTTTTCGAGTAGCAACTGGTTCCAGGTATGTTTGGAACTTCTCAAAACATGGTGGTGTGAAGAGGGTGGCTAACAGAACCACTCATTGTAGTTGTTCCTCAAAAGGGTAAAACATCAAGTGGAAGCGTATGATCGGCCAAAAGAATGGAGGTGATGGTAGAACGCAACCAAGGCTCAAAAGGTTGATAGCATGGCAAACACAGAGGTCATTTATTAAAGGCAGGTTTATTTTTTAATGAGCTTGAACCTTGCGTTATCATATTCTCAGTAGCAGGTTTATTTTTTAACAAGCTTGAACCTTGCGGAAACATTTCTCATTAGTAGTCAAAGATGTCTCTCATTCGTAGGTTCATTTTTAGTGAGCTTGAACTCTACGATAACATATGCTCATTGCATTTTTATGTAGGCTAGAAATGACCAAACTACAAAGCTAAAAAACTAAAAAGCTAAGGAACTATTGCGGTTAGGTAGGATGGTTGTATCTTAAACAAAACCCTTCCTTTGGCATTTCTGGACCAACCACCTAACCTAAGAAGTTAACCTAAAAGCTAAAAAAAGCTAAAAAGCTAAGAAATGAAATTGGTCTTTTTTCACTTACGTAAAAAGGTTTGTATACCCCCAAGTATCGAGAAAATGAGAGTCTCCAGGTTACCATATGGAATCCTTGCAGTTAGGTAAGATTGTTTCATCCACAGAGTAGACAAAACACTTCCTTGGCTTTGTCCCCAAAATGGGTGGACAAAAGTGAATGGTGTGAGATAACACTTCCAATCACATAACCTATTGGGAAACCTATCTTTTCAGTTGGGTTTGTCTGCCAGAGCAAACCAGGGTGCATGCCCCCTAAGCTTCGTTACATTCACCAAACTACTTACCACAATTAGGTGGATGGAATGAAGGTTGAAGAGACACTCTTGATGCAAAGAGACCATTTAGGGATGATGTTTGACTTGGAGTTGTGTTTGAACTTGGAAATGAAAGATGTTCGATAAGTTGTACCATTTTTCCTTCATGTGGAAAACACATCACTCGAAAGAGTGTGGAAACAATAGCTTCCATACTATATATATAGTCACGTCCAAGAAGTAGATTGTAATCTAATGGTCCTTAGACTACCATCACATTCAAGTGAATGATTTTCCTTTTCAAATTTATCGGCAACTTCAGAAGGATCCCTAATGATCGACTGGTTCCTTTGTCAAAGCCTGATAAATTTTGAGTAATAGGCATAAGTGATGGTGAACCAAGTGCTTTCCAAGAAGTTGAGGAAAGGATACTCACTAAATCCCCTTTATCTATGATAGTGCCAGACACAATCATTTTGTAAACCTGTACTATGATTTGGAATGGTACATTAGATGGAAGGCGGGGTCTTGCCGGTTGATTCCAATCGAAGGAAACAACTAGACTTCTCGGAGGGGGTACAGATAAATGGCTGGATGGACCCCTTGAACTGGGGAATTTTCCTCCTGTTGTAAAGGAACAGGTGGATTTCCTCCAAGTTCGTCAGACTTTGTATTGAAAAAAATAATTTGAATGGTGTCATTCTCATTCTCTTTGGAAATTTTATTGTCTGAAGGTGGACCTTATGAAGGCAAGATTGGGTCGACTACCATCTCGACCTATTGATTTTGGTCTGGTATGGACTCAAAAGACACACTTTCACTGATAGGTGTTTCGACTGACGATTGAGTTATGTCAGTCAAATTTTCAACTAGCGATGGACTTAGTAAGAGTTTCTTGTATCCAAGTGGAAGTCATTGCGGTGAATCAGGATGATTATGCAAGATCCTCTTGGCCTCATCTAGAAATGGACAATGGGAAAGGTGATGGTCTCCTTCACATAAAAGACATGGAGTTTTGACCTTTCTTTCCTGTCTAGGACTTTCACTTTCACTAGTTGATAGTGTGCTATCAACATGATCACCAGAGGTAGATGACACTAGACGGTGCGAATGGGAGACCATTCTCTTAAGATCTGCGGAATGTAAGGACAATCTCGATGAAAATGGTTTCCTTTGCAAATTAAACAAGGATATCTAGGAGATTTAATGTGTGGATTTTCACCAGATGATTCATTGTTGCCCCCTTGCTTAACTGACTTCTTATTCTTCTTATCCTTCCCTTTCTTCTTCTTCTCAGCCACTTGGTTACTAGTATCACTATTTTCATCAAGCGAAGAGGAAGAAGGGGAGGGAGAAACAAACGAAGTAGAAGCTGAAGGGTCATTTTCAGTATCAATTGGTTGCTGAGGAATTATGGTATTTTGAACGACATAGGTTGAGAATAGCCATTCTGGCAGGCCAATTGTGATTCCCGGAAGGGACAATGTAGCCATATACGGAGCACCAATATCTCCCCAAGAAGAGAAAGGACTAGGATTCCCCCAAGATGGTTTCCTTGATTGGTGGACTCCATTATCTCAACCTAAGATCAACGTAGGAACAAGGATGTTATTCCGAATTAAATAAATTTTAATGATGCTTTGACACAACTTTGCTTTTCAATTTTTAAGAGTCAAGAAAAAGCTAGAGATGACTTTAGTTGCCTTCTATTTTTAATGAGCCTGAAGTGACAAGTGCTCAGATGGACCTTTTTCTTTTAAGGAGTTGAAAAGAAACGAAAGTGACTACTCTGGAGACCTAGATAGAGGGATTACCAAACCAATCGCAAAACTGCAACATACACCTTGGTGGTAAATTAAAGAGAAATTACCAAGGACTTATGTACGACAATCAATCTTCCTGAATGTTGTGTTAAGTGCATTGCGATTGATAGGGAAGCAGACACAGCTTCCTATGGATAAAGGATATCAACCTATTATGGTCTCCCAATATATACTCAATAGTACAGGGAGCACAAGTCCATACTAGCACTTGTCATATCAAAGAGGAGGAATCACCCAACCTTTGATGAAAATGATAGTTACCAGGTTTTATGACACCAGAACACGTCTCTAGCCTAGACCTCTAAATGTGTTGCGTAAGGTTCCAAAGCGTTTTTATGTTCATCGATATTTATTTTAGAGTCGATCTTGTTTAGAAGTTTTCTTTCAAGGTTCACCATGTGATGTAGATGTAAAATTCCTAAATATGCAATATAGAATGATAAACAGTAGTTATTTTTCTTTTAGCAATGAAAATCCTAGCTACTAAGGAAAGAAGATTACGATTCTTTCAATAGAGAGCAAAGACCACACACTAAATGCACTTTTCCTAAATCATTTTCACACACAGTCTAAATGCAAATGCAAATGCATGTATTTTTTTTTCGTTTCCTTAATGTGAGAATGCAAAAAAAGGAAAACTAGGTATAGATCTGAACTATTTTCTTCAAAGCGACATTTCAACAATTTCTTTTCAAAATGAAAGGAAGACTAAATGACACTTTTCAATTTCGAATAGAAAACTGATTTCGATACTTCAATATTAACAATTCAAATCAAATACAATGACAAAAGTACAATCGACTATCTAGAGGAAGAAGACTTTACGACACTCTTCTTTTTGACTCAAAATGACAATTACGACACTTTTGCATCAAAAAACGACAGTTTGATTAAGCTACTTTTTGACAAAGGATCGTAAATGATGGAAAAATACACAAAAACATTTACTAATCCTAATCAATGGAGGCTGAACAATGTAAAGGAAGGAGGTTTCAGTAATGAGGTACTGATCATAAGCAGCAAAACAACTGAATAGAGCTGAAAACAAGGAGGAAAAACCCAAATTTCAAAGAGAGAAATAGTATTACTCAGTCATCACACTTGTGCTTTTCAAAAACAGGCATGCATCTCACCTGCTACACATGGGAGGTGTGATGCATACTGGTTTCTAGTTACAGAAGTGCGATGGACTAGGGAGTGAAATGTGCGTTTTTGCCCAAATTTGTAGCTAAGTTCAGAGATTTAGGTTGAGCTACTATGAATAGTAAAGAACAAAATATAGGGGTATGATATTAGGAGATTATTGAGCTACCACAAGGGCATTTAGAATGCTTGTAAGTCAGATGTTCAGTTCATAAACCAACCCAGAGATTGACTGAAGCATCATTCATCTACTTTGCAATTGCATAGCAAGAGCAGTTCAAAGGCTATCTGGCTAACTTCATGCCTCGTCTTTAGTTTATAAAGAAAACAACAATAACAAACAAACAAACCATTTTCTCCCCAGCGGATTCACCATTTTGTTTCTAGGAAAACTAGTGTCTTTTTTATGGGCTAGTCCCACTAAGATTGGTAGCTATCTTAGAAACAAACAATCGAAGCAACTTGCAATTTCCTTTATGTATGATAGATAAGAGAGAAGAAAATGGGAACAACCTAGATCTTCAGCTTGATTCCTTGCTTGATTTCTCTCTCCCTTGATAGAGCTTGCAACTCCTCTCCTACTTGTCCTACTTTAGAGAATACCTGTAGAGACAAAGTAACAAAACATCGTCAAAGCATCTTGATCTATAATATCATAAATAATGCAAAATCAGAGATACATTGAACATACAATTGCATTCACAAATAACAAGATTCGCAAATACACAATTGTATGGAGGAAAACTCATAGAACTTGATTATTAATAGAAGAGAGGATTACAATGCAGCTGTTTGATCCAGCATCATCCTCCCAGCATCAAATCCCTCTTCACCTCATGAAAAGAAAGATCACCCAAAAATACAATGTTCCTTCTCAAAGATAAACCAATAGCACTTCCTTACAAATTACAAAATTCCAGCCTCTAGATCTCTCAGATGAGGGATCCATTTATAGTTGTCTTGCAAGGGTGTGAGTCAGCTCTGGGTTTTTTATTAGTGTCATTCCACTGATAGTTCTTGGTTCCACTTGGAGATTTCATTAATCTCTTACTCATCCCCAGGCAAATTCAGAGAGGCAAGTGTCATAGGAGAAGTTTCTAAAAGATTCCATGAGCATCCACTTAGCAAACTATCTCAGCGATTTGTCCATTCTCGCTCATCGCACCCTACCGAAGGCCTCTTCAGTATGCATCGCACCTGGATAGTGTAGGAGCCAATATGCATCGCACCTTGATAGTGGAGCAATCAGTATGGTTCAATTTTGGCCAGTTCTTAGTAGTTTTTCAGGTGGAACTTCTGGGAAATCATGTAATTAGTTGACCATGTTCCTTTAGGGTATGAAACAACACTTTTAGGGGTTAAAGAGCCCTTCGTTTATCGACATATGTGATTGGGGTTGAAGTGCCCAAATATGTCTATAAGAAGGTGATGGCAGGAACACAACCAAGGCTCAAAAGGTTGATAGCATGGCAATCACAAAGGTTATTTACCGAAGGCGGGTTTATTTTTTAACGAGCTTGAACCGTGGGGGAACTATGCTCGGTGGTAGGTTTATTTTTTAATGAGCTTGAACCATGCGATAACATATGCTCAGTTGGTAGGTTTATTTTTTAATGAGCTTGAACCATGTGATAACATATGCTCAGGTTTTAGTTTTCTTTTTATGTAAGCTAGAAACGACAAAACTAAAAAGCCAGAAAAACAAAACTAAAAAGCTAGAAAAACTAGAAAGCTAAGGAACTACTGAGGTTAGGTAGGATGGTTTTGTCCACGTAACAGACAAAACACTTCCTTTGCTTCATCCACGGTGTAGACGAAGGTGAATGGTGTGTTGGACCAATCACCTAACCTAAGAAGTTAAAAAGCTAAAAAGCTAAAAGGCTAGAAAATGAAATTGAAAAAAGGGTTGAATGCCCCCAGCATGATGAAAACGAGAGTCCCTAGTAACCATATGGAAATCACTATGGTTAAGCAGGATGGTTTTTTTCAGTGGTTAAACAAAACACTTCCTTGGCTTTGTCCACCAAATAGAAAAAGGTGAATGGTGTGTTAAACCAATCACTTAACTTAAAAGGAAACTCATATGGTGGGATGGTTTCATCCATAGAGTAGACAAAACACTTCTTTAGCTTCCTCCATAGTGCAGACAAAAGTGAATGGTTTTTCAGACCAATCACATAACCTACAGGAAAACCTATCTTTTCAGCTGGGTTTGTCCGCCAAAGTAGACAAGGGTGTATGCCCCCTAAGCTTCGTTACATTCACCAGACTACTCACGGTAATTAGGTGGATGGAATGAAGGTTGGAGAGACACTCTCGATGCAAAAGGACCATTTAGGGATGATGATTGACTTGGAGCTATGCTTGAGCCGGGGAAGGAAAGCTGGTCAACAATGACAATTTTGCCTTCATGCGAGAAACACATCACTCGAAAGAATGTTGAAACAATAGCTTCCATGTTGTAAACATAGTAACGTCCAAGGAGTATATTGTAATATAACAGTCCTAGGACTACCATCACGTTCAAGTGAATAGTTTTCCTACCCAAATTTATCAGTAACTTAGGAAGGATCCCTAACGCTTGACTACTTCCTTTGTTAAAGCCTGATAGATTTCGTGTGACAGGCATAAGCGATGGCAAACCAGGTGCTTTCCAAGAAGTTGAGGAAAGGATACTCACCGATGCCCCTTCATCTATGATAGTGCCAGACACGATCATTTTGTAAACTTGTACTATGATCCGGAATGGTACATTAGAAGGAAGGTGGGATCTTACTAATCGATTCCAATCAAAGGAAGTGACTTAGAGCGGGTACCGAATAAACGGTTGAATTAATCCCTTGAGTAGCGGGAACTAGGGGATTCTCTTCCTGTTTTGAAGGACTGGGTGGATTGCCCCATAGTTCATCGGACTCTAAAGTGATCAAAAGAATTTGAATGGTATGGTTCTCACTCTCTTCGAGAAGGGTATGATCTTCTAAAGGTAAAACTGGGTCGACTACCATCTCGACCTATTGACTTTGGTCCGATATGGACTCAGAAGATTCACTTTCAATGATAGGTGTTTCCAATGATAGTTGAGTTATGTCAGTCAGATTTTCAACTAGTAAAGGACTTGAGGAGAGTTTCCTGTATGCAGTTGGAAGTCGTTGCAGTGAAGTAGGATGACTATGCAAGACTCTTTTGGCTTCATCCAAAAAAGGACAACAGGGAAGGGTATGGTCCCTTTCATAAAACCTACATGGGATTTTGACATTTCCTTTCTATCCATAAACTTCACTATTTACTAGTTGATGGTGTGCTATCAACAGGATCACCAGAGGTTGATGACACCTATTGATGTGAATGGGGGTACCATTCTCTCAAGATACGAGAGATACACGGGCATTCTCGATGAAAATGGTCTCCTCTACAAATTATGCATGGAGATCAGGGTTTAGAAAGTTTAGTGTGAGGATTTTCACCAGATGCTGCATGGTTGCCCCCTTGTTGAATCAGCTTCTTCTTCTTCTCCTTCCCTTTCTTCTTCTTCTCAACCACCTGGTTACTAGCATTGCTATTTTCACCAAGCGAAGAGGAAGAAGGGGAGGGAGAAACGAACGAAGAAGAAGGTGAAGGGTCAACTTTAGCATCGACTGGATGCTGATTCAATTGTTGAGGAATTACGGTATTTTAAATGATAGAGGTTGAGAAAAGCCAGACTGGCAAGCCAATTGTGATTCCCGGAAGGGACAATGTGGCCATATACGGAGCACCAATTTTTCCCCAAGAAGAAAATGGACTAGGATTCCCCTCAAAAGGGATTCCTTTATTGGTGGACTCCATTATCTCATCCTAAAATCAACGAACAAATAGGGATGTTATTCTGAATTTAATAAATTTTAATGATGCATTGACACAACTTTATTTTTTCAATTTTTAAGAGTCGAGAAAAAGCTAAAGATGACTCTAGTCCCCTTCGACTTTTAATGAGCTTGAAGTGACAAGTGCTCAGATGGACCTTTTCTTTTAAGGAGTCAAAATGGAATGAAAGTGACTACTCTAGAAATCTAGACAGAGGGATTACCAAACCAATCGCAAAACTGAAATATGCACCTTGGTGATAAATTAAAGAGAAATTACCAAGGACTTATGTACAACAGTCAATCTTCCTGAATGTTGCGTTCAGTGCATTGCAATCGATAGGGCGGCAGACACGGCTTCCTATGGATAAAGGATGTAAGCCTATTGTGGTCTCCCAATATATACGTGACGGTACGGGGAGCACAAGTCCATGCTAGCACTTATCGTATCAAAGAGGAGGAATCACCCAACCTTCGATGAAAATGATAGTTACTAGATTTTATGACACCGGAACACTTCTCTAGCCTAAACCTCTAAATGTGTTGTGTTAGTTTCCAATGCATTGTTAGGTTCATTAAGATTTATTTTTAGAGTTGATCTTGTTTAAAATTTTTCCTTTCAATGGTTCACCTCGTGATGTTGATTTGAAATTCCTAAAAATGCAATCTACATTGATAAACAATCATTGTTTATTTTGATCAATGAGAATCCTAGCTACCAGGGAAAGAAAATTGCGATTCTTTCAAACAAAGAGCAAAGAGCACACATTAAATGCACTTTTCCTAAATCATTTTTCACACACAAGCTAAATTCATGTATTTGTTTTTTGTTCCCCTTAATGTGAAAATTGCCAAAAAGGAAAACTAAGTATAGCAAAGATCTGAAATATTTCTTTCAAAGCGACATTTCCATAATTTCTTTTTCAAAATAGAAAGGAAGAATAAATGACAGTTTCTAATTTTTAATAGAAAATTCTTTTGACACTTCAAATATCAACAAATCAAATCAAATACATGACAATAAGTTCAATCGACTATTCGGAGAAGGAAGACTTTACAACACTTCTCTTTTTTGACACAAAATGATAGTTACGACACTTTTTGTACCAAAACGACATATCAGTTTAAGCAACTTTTCGACAAAGGATTGTAAATGATGGAAAATACATAAAAACATTTACTAATCCTAATCAATGGAGGTTGATATATGTAATGCAAGTAGATTTCAGTAATGAGGTATTGTTCATAAGCAGCAAAACAACTAAATATAATTGAAAACAAGGACAAAAAACCCAAATTTCAAGAAGGGAAATAGGCTCAATCAGTCATCGCACCTGGGATTCACGGAAACAAGTATGAATCACACCTGCTACACTCAGGAAATGCGATGCATACTGGTTGACAGTGATAGACAGTGTGATGGTCCAGGGTGTTGAGTATACGACCAAAGTCCCACATTGACTAGAAGTGGGGAGGATCATGGGTATATAAGGATGGACAAATATCTCCATTGGTATGAGGCCTTTTGGGGTAAGTCCAAAAGCAAATCCATGAGGGCTTAGGCCCAAAGTGGAAAATATCATATCATTGTGGAAATATGTGGTGTCCAGAGTCCTTACAAGTGGTATCAGAGCCATGCCCCGAAGTTAGCCAAGTGGATGAATCCTCAGAATGCCGAATGAAGGTGGTGGGCCCTGGTAATATCACGATGGTATCCGTGGATGAGCTCGGCAGGCAGTGTGCTCAAGAGGAGTTGACCTGGGATAGAGCAAGCTCTCAAGGCAGGTGGTGTTCCATGTAAGGCGTGCGCTTCTAACGCATTGGAGCGGAGAATCCTGGTTGGTTGAGAGTTGACGGATGGATAATCGTTTGAGGGGAGGCTCAATGGTCCTTTGTTCGAGGGGAGGATTGTTGAGTATACGACCAAAGTCCCACATTGACTAGAAGTGGGGAGGATCATGGGTATCTAAGGATGGACAAATATCTCCATTGGTATGAGGCCTTTTGGGGTAAGTCCAAAAGCAAATCCATGAGGGCTTAGGCCCAAAGTGGACAATATCATATCATTGTGGAAATATGTGGTGTCCAGAATCCTTACACAGGGAATGCAACTGAGGTGGGTTTTGGCTCAAAATTGCAGTTGATTTCAGTGAGTTATGTTGAGCTATGATGGACAGTAAAGAGCAAAGTATAGAGGAATGATATTGGGAGGTTACTAAGCTACCAAAAGGGAATCAAGAATGCTTGTAAGTCAAATGTTCAATTCATAAACTAAACTGGAGATTGACTGAAGCAGCATTCATCTACTATGCAATTGAAGAGCAAGAGCAGTTTGAAGGATATCTGGCTAACTTCATGCTCTATCTATAGTTTATAAAGCAAACAACAATAACAAACAAAAATCTATTCGATCCCCAGCAGAGTCACCATTTTGTTTCCAAGAAAACTAGTGTCTTTTCGATCGACTAGCCCTCTAGGATTGGTAGCTATCCTAGAAATAAACAATCAAAGCAATTTGGGATTTCTTCTATGTATGATAGATAAGAGAGAGGCAAAGGAACCAACTTGGATCTTTTGCTTAGCTCCTTGATTGAACTCTCTCTCCCTTTACAGAGCTTGCAACGCCTCTCTACTTATCTTGCTTAGAGAATACCTATAGAAACACAACAACAAAACACCGTCAAAGCATCTTGATCTATTATATCATAAGCATTTGAAAATAAAAAATACAATGAACATACAATGGCATTTAAAAATAATAACATTCACAATTGCGTAGTTGTATGGAAGAAAACTCAAAGAAATTTATTAAATAAAAGGAAGAATTACAACCCAGCTATCTGATCTAGCATCATCCTCCCAGCGTCAAAGCCCTCTTCACCTCATGAAAAGAAAGATCACACCAACAATACAATGCTCTTTCTCAACCTCAAACTATCAGCGCTTCCTTGCGAATTACAAAATTCCAGCCTCCAGATCTCTCAAATGAGAGATCCATTTATAGATGTGTGCAAGGGTGTGAGTCATCTCTGGGGTTTTGATTAGTGTCATTCCACTTGTTGTTTTTGGTTCCACTTGGAGATTTCTTGGATCTTTTACTCATCCCTGGGCGAATTCAGAGAGGCAAGTGTCATAGGAGAAGTTTCTAGAAGATTCCATGAGCATCCACTTAGCAAACTATCTCGGACATTTGTCCATCCTCGCTCATCACACCCTATAGAAGGCCTCATCAATCTGTATCGTACCTGGCTAGTGTAGGAGTCAGTATGCATCACACCCTAACAATGGAGCAGTCAGTATGGTCTTGTTTTGGCTAGTTCTGGATGGTTTTTTAGGTGGAACTTTTGGGGAATGATGTAATCAGATGACCATGATCCTTTAGGGTATGAAACAACACTTTTAGGGTTAAAAATTCATAGTTTATCAACATATAATATTGGGGTTGAAGTGCCCAAAAATGTCTATAACACCACTGACCTAGGGGAGATACTTTTGTCCACAATCGTAAATCGCGTATAACAAATTGGTGACCCTACTAGGGAGCAGAGTATTCTCTTGGTGGTTTCCTTATCCATTGTGTTTGATTACCTCCTTGACAGGGCTTTGTTGTATCATCCAACCAAGAAAAGACCTGCAAAGTGATTTCATTGAACCTTTTTGCAATTTTTTTGCCGGAATTATGTTTCCCAGGCCTAATGCACCCACTATACCTTTGATAGAGCATTGCACCTCATCCTGCCCAACTTTGCACCAGCATTGCAATGCACTTGTGCCTCTTCTGCACTAGTGTTGGCCCCTGTTATCACTCAGGTTGTTCCCTGCTTCCTAAAGGGAATACGGCCGAGGTAACCACTGACCAATCTTTTAGCTACAGGTCCTAGCCTACCTACAACTAAAGAGGGCTCTCTCTTTATAGTTTAGCTTTGTTTGATGAATGTTTTAGGCTAGTTATGATGCACTGTTTTTTTTTAATTTGGTGGGTTGGTGAATTCATATAGAACTGAGATACAGATTACAGGACAGTTTGTTCCATTGGGCAATGGAGTTGGAGTATTTGTGCTTGTGAAAGTAGATTTATGAAAACAGAATGTTGCTGCAGAGCAAGTTAGACATATGTGAAACAATTTATCATATTTGTTGATGAAATTATGGAATTAGTGAGTGAAAGGCAGTTAAGAATCTTTCACTATGCCAAATGGAGAAACATGAAGGTATTGCTTAAGAGCAGTTAAGAATTCTTAAACAGTATTCACCATGACAGGATAAGTTCAGACATGAGCAATTAAGAATTCATATCTATGGCTAATCTAGAAGAAAACATATTTAGAAATAGAGATTGAGCATAGGGTGCTTAAAACAAATCCTAGGCTATTCTTTTTCTCTACTTACTAAGATTATGAGAACATAAGACTTATGGCATACACAGGAAACACATACACTATTAAGACAAACTTATTGATTTAGCAAATGACACAGGAATTCTGCAGCAAAACAGAGCTTTACATATCCATCTTCAGACAGCGTTGGAACCAGAACTCTCCATCAACAAATTTTATTATCAAAAAGTATTCAGAATACAACAGAGCTCTTCAGAAAGAATTACACTACAAATGACCCTCAATGCATTATCTGAGGGGATATATATAGAAAATAGGGTATAAAATATCTCAGTAGAGAGTTATTGTGCAATAAATTGCACCACCAACTCTCTTACAAAAAGTAAATGACAACATAAATATAGCTTTTAATGCTGAGGTAGCCGATATTTTTATGTTAGACAGATTTGACTTTATGGCTCTGGAAAGTAGGCTGAAGCTGTGCCTTTAACTCTGTGTTGATTTAGCCTGCTATCTGGGTGCATTGCTGAGTCACCTGTATGGCCACTTGCTATACCTGTATGTTGATCTGCCTGCTGACCTGTAAACTCTGATTTTCCTCAAAAAGGAAAAAAGTAAAGTGGCATTATCTGGGCAAAATCTCCAGCATTGCTTGCCACCAATCAGCTGGGGGTAGCTGATGCCTCCTCATTTTTACCACTGTTTCATCTGCCTCTGTATGTCTGTAGAAATTGGGAGGCACCTCAAACAGATGATTTATTTCATGTTCAATGAAGAACAAATTTTCCAGCTTGTCATAGAGGGATTGTCCAGAGGGAGGCCCTGCTTCTTCTATGGAGCTGCTAGATGCAGTGATATGGTTTTCAACATAATTGTTGATCCTTGTCATATATTGATTATATGACAGCAGCTAACCTGTGCCAATCACTAGGCTTGGTAGTCCTTTGTCCTGTAGAATAGCCATTTTAGCTCTAAATTCATCTATCTCTGCCTTCATCTCCTGACACTTCCTCTCCAATGTCTGAGAAAAATTCCTTAAGGTCAATACCTTTTTGGCTGTGAGGATTGTATCTGTTCTACTGCTTATTTGTAGAGCAACCAGTTCCTCTCTAGTGCGGTTATTCAGGAAATGAATCATTTTGGTGGCCTGCTCAGGCATTATTCCCAGGGCTGTCCTGGCTCTCTGAATTTCCACATGAGCTATTTCTATTAGCTCCACCTATTCAAAAATTGCTTGAATGGACCTCCATTGGTCCTATATAGATTGGCCAATTTTGGCCCAAATAATCTTTTTTATTTCTGCTAGGGTTTTACCTAGCATCAACTCTTTTTCTAGAGTTTTCACTTTGGCCTCCAAGGCCTTTATTTCTCTTTTCTTTTCTGCCACTGTCATCTTTGATTTGTCATAACTGGCCTCCAGCTTAGCCAGTTTTTCCTTGGCAATATTTATTTCAGTGACTTGAGTTTCCAGCTCTTTAACAGCCTTCATCAACTCCTCCATGCCCATGCTGGATTCTGTTGTTGTTGTTGCTTCTATTGTTGCTCCTGTTGCTGATGTAGCTGTAGTAGGTGCTGGAACAATAGGAGGGGCTGCTGCTTCTTGTGTTGGAGGGGCAGGTTCAAGATTTGTTGAAGTTTGAGGGGGATGGGAGGCTGATTCCCCTTGCTTGTCCTGCAGAGCTTTCTCTAACTCTGCCTCCATTTGTAGTATCCTTTGCTTCATGACCAGCAGTAGCTCCATGGCATTATCCACCTGCTTTTCTTGTGCAAGCTCTGTTGTTTCAGGATGGATGGTAGGAGGCAATTTTTCCTGTCTTCTCGGTGCAACTATATCATCCTCTTTTTTCTTTATAAGGGCTCTAACACCCTTTGGGTCCTTTGGGTCATGTCCCAAATCTACAATTATGTCCTCCAGAGTCTTTATTCTGTTGTCTTTTGCAGAGGAGGACAGCCTTTCATAATCAAGCTACCTGTTGGTGTTCTTCAAGGCTTCTTTTAGCTGATGGGCCAACATTGCCCTGTCAGCAAGTGTTGCATACACCATCTCCCCAATCTGTTTGTGCAGCTCAATCTGATCCATGGGGTGTATGTCTTTAGCAAAGACCTCTAGGTTTGTCCTGTAGTAATCTGCTGTGGTCTTTGGGTGTGGAACTTTGGGCTTCAGATGAGTGAAGATCATCTTTTCTTCCTTTAGGTCATAGGCAGCCATTAATCTTTGCTTTTTTGCTGGGGTTGTATTTAGGAATTGCTCATAGAGCTGCACCCTTAGCAACTCATTTTGTGCCTTGATCTCTTTGAAGCCTTCTTTAACTGTAGCTGGCTTTTTGCCCTGTTGTCTGGAGGAGGACACCTTTATGGTCTGCTACTGGGCCTGTTCTAGCTGAAATGAGCTAGTGGCAATCTGTTGGCTCGTTTGCCTTTCTTTGTTGTGGCTTTTTGCCAGCTCTTCACTTATATCTCCTTCTTCTGTCTCAGGGTCTGTCCTCGGCCTCTTAGCCTCTGGTTGCTGTGATGACCCTGTTGGAGGTGTGATCTCCTCCCTGTCTCTCTTTTTCCCTCTCTCATCATTGAGAGGGGTCTGCAAAACTGGGTTTTGTGTTTGTTCAGTTTGTTGTGGAGGGGCCTGTTCTGATTACTGGTCCTTTGATGTACTAGGTTGCCCTGTCTCTACCTCTTGTTGTTCATCCATCTTCTCCTTTCCCTTTACTGTAGTTGTTGTGGCTGGAGCTTGCTAGATGTCCTGTGTAGCTAGAGCAGTAGAGGTGCCTTCTCCTGCTTGGACTGGTTGCTTGAACAAAACCTATTGAAAAGAGTCTAAGTCAAGAGTTTTTTCCAAGTTCTTTACAGTCTGCTCCATTATTTCTTCCTGAGTCAATTCCTCTACTATTGACTCAGGCACCCATTCATCTTGATTAGCAAAGTGTTGTATTTGAGGGATTGGGCAATGCTTATAGGCTAGCAGCCTATATTTGACCCTCCTGGCACTGATGAAGCCTTCAGGGTCATAAGGGACCCACCAGAAGCTTCTCTTGAGTTTGAGCTGTTGTCCTAGTATTTGGTCAGCTTCTTGCCAACCATATTTTTTGTTCATGAAAAATGGGCCTAGGTGGTCCTTGAATTTTAGGTTGGCTTTCTTCTTTGCACTGTGAAAGTGTGTTAGATCAGAGTTTATGAGCTGTCTGTAGTACTCCAGGGCAAATAGCCTCATAGGGACATATTTTGGGAGCCTGTAGGGACAGAGCTCACAGCCATAAATTCTAATGACAGTGTGGTTTTGGTACAAGTAACAATCACCAATTTTGTAGCTTCTAGATAGCTGCAAGATTTTCTACATATCCTTGGATAGCCTGATAGGAGGGGTCCTCTTTAAGAGGCATGTGACTGGATACACAAACTGATCAATGAACTCACAGTATGAGTAGGGTGAATTCTGGACTTGGTGGAAGACTGAAGACCAGAAGATCACAGACCTCCTCTCACCCTGTGAGTCTAGCTTCCTGATTGAGCACTGGAAGCAATCTGTTTGGTAGTATAAGAATAAATGATAGATGTATGAGGAATATTTGAATATTGCCTCCCTCTTCAGCCTTGCCAATTGATCATGTATCTTATTGGCAATGTACTTGACATAATTGTATTTCATAGCAGGGGGCTTCACAAGGTTGTATGCAGAGAGCATGACCAGCATAGTCAGATCAACATGCTTGTTTGTAGTGAACCCCAACACAGAGGTCAGCATATCTACCAGTAGCTTGCCAACCTCATTGAAATCTGCATAGGAAAAAGGAGGTGGCCCATAAGGTTGGCAGTCTACCTTCATGAATTTCCTGGCTATGGCAGCAATGTCTGTGCTAGAGAGTTTGGAGCCCTCATCTAGCAAATAGTTCATGGAGAAGGGGTATAACAGCTGGGTCTGCTTGTAGTTGAGCATCTGGTTGATGGAATCTAGAGTTATATAAAAGAGGATGCTCCCAGATGGAGACTTTACAGCCCTGAATTTCTGGTCATAGTTCTCTGCACATAGGTGGATGACTTCAGGAAAAATGTTGACAGAAGGCAGGAAGTAGGTGGGCAGATTGGATTCCCAGATGCTATACAGGTCATTGTTGTCCATGTGACTATTTCTTAGTTGGCAGTATGTTTGCAAGTGGCTTCTCTCTGCCACAAAGTCTGTGATGAGGGCATCACTGTCCACCAGTGGCATAGCTTCTAGTTCTCTGTTAGGTGGATTTATGGGCACCACATCCAGAGCAGCTGGAGTGGCCATTGTCTTGTTTCAGCTAGTGGCTTACTGTATTTCAAACTTGATGTGAATGATGAGGAAATGGCTTACTGATCTCTGTTTGCAGTGAGCAGTTTGGCAGTGCAAGGAGGCTGTCACAGGCTTAATGAATCTGTGGGGCACTCTGTTTTGAAGAACCAGAGTGTGTTTGAGCTGGTTAGCTGGTTATTTGCAGAGAATTCCTTTAGCAGGGGTGAGGGAACTTGTCAAGTCAGTCTTCTAGCTGGTAGCTCGGCTTCTTTAGTTTTTCTTTGTGGAAAAATGGTGAATTTCACAGAGGGTCGCAGGTTTCTTCGAGACTTTCGTCGCACAGGGGTTTCAATGGGTTTTTAAGTAGATTACATTGGTGAATTTGACAATGTGGGTCCTTTAACTAATTTGTTTAAGCAGGAAAATAGGATTGCAAGGAGAACAGTGGACAAGATAGGATGACTGCGGCAAATACCTGGTTTTAATGGCGTATGAGGCGTTTGCACCGGTCGAATTGGTTGAATTGCAGGTAGTTGGGTTGATAATGGAGGCGGCAGCAACTTTGGCAGATAGCTTTTGCTTTTTGACCATTGTAGGTTGAATTTCGCTTTCAGAGGAGCTCCAGCCGTCGTAGAAAGCAATGCGAAATAACGGTTATTTGACGCCTTTTTATGCATTTTTGGCATATTGGCGCCTTTTTGTGATGACATCATGCTGACGTCATCATGGGCCCGGGTATGGATGGGTGACGTGGCAGCTGACGTGGGTGCCTAGGTCGCAGCGACACGGTGGCAAGGTGGACAAGGTGACACGGTGGCCGAGGACGACGTGGAGGCCTGACGGCGGCAAGTAGGGGTGACGTCACGCTGACGGGGGCGTGACGTCAGCGCGGGGGGAAGGCGATAAGCGCTCTCCCCGAAGGGTCTAAGGTGGTAAGCGTTTGGAGGGGGGGTGCAGCGAACAGTACAGGCGCCTGCGCGTGGCGGGGGTACGGCGGCAATACTGCCCATCCCCCGGATGCAAAATTTCAGGCAGCTCTGCTGGAAGATCGACCGCCCACCGTTGGATGGGCGGGGCGGAAGATTGGATGGTGGGCGGGAATTGCGAAGTGACGGCACATTAATACACCGGGGGCCCACCCAAATATTTAATTAGATTTTAATAAATCGGGCGCAGGGTGGGTTTAGAACATTAGGTTATGGGTTTTTCGGGTTAAAACACACATTTTATTAAATGTTTCTTATTTAAATCTTTATAATAAAACGGGTTTAGGGTGGAGGAAAAGGGGGACAAGGGTAAATGAGGGCAGGGAATTTGATTTTTTGCCTTTTAACCATAGTTTTTTGCCAAAACCCATAGTTTTTAGGAGGATTGGGGGTTAATACTAACCCTTGAGGGGTTAATATTTCCCAAGGAAGGGATATATAGCTATAGTGCTAGGGGGAGGGTATTTATAGATATTTTTGGGAGATTTTCAATAGATTGTAATAGAATTAGGGGAAGGGGGGAGTTAGGGAGCTAGATAATATGTTAGTGATTAATATGGTTTGTGAGGTGAATGAAGGGGTAAAGTGAAGTTTTAAATAAGTGAAACTTAACTTAGGATTTGAGGATAAATGAAAAAATGATGAAAAAATATGTTTTACACAAAAATGTGGCTTCTTTCATGTTTGAACTCCATGGCTTGACCAAGTAGTTTGGGATGCAATGAAGTGGAACTGGACACCTGAGCAGATCTCCAGGCCCTTGGGAGTGTTAGTAAAAAATGAAGTTTGGGGGAAACTGGGGAAGTTAGACATGCTTCCAATGCTTTTCCTCCACTCTTTGCCTTTGAGGTCAATACCCTGAGTGGCATAAGTTTTTGCACTTAATAGGCCAATTGGTGATGGCTCCCCATTTCTGTAACCTTGCACTACTTACCCATCCTAGTAATCCTAACATTTTTTCTTCATTAAAGTGGGTGCACTTGAATTTGCAGACCCTTATTTTCCTCTTTTTCTTTTGACTGCCCTCCTATCTAAAACCTACCCTTATTTCTTCCAAGGCCCCAAATTAAGCAGTTGGGCACCTCTATTTCTCTACCTAGCTAGCCATCTGCCAAGCTTGAGCTATTTGGTCAGGGAACATTCTCTATTCTGCAGCAAGCAATTTAACCATGGCATGGTCCAGTTTAGATTGTTGGGCCATCCATCAAGTGTGATTAGCAGTAGTATTTGCATAACATGAACGCCATAAGCTAGTAGTGGCATTTTGACGGTGGCCACTTCCTGGTCTTTAGTTGGGGTCCATTTTTTTCACTTTCTCTTGACCACTTGATTTTCTTTCCTTTTGATTAATCTTTTAAGGCATTACCCTCTTTTCATATTTTTTAATTTTTTGTAGCAGGGTACACAAAATATGGAACCTTTGCAGCCTGCAATGATGAACATATTTGGTCCTTCCATTGTCAATCATGAAAAATGAAACCTATTGGTATAGGAACCTAACAACCCCTGTTTTTTAATGAATTTTTCCTTGGTTATTGATCCTATCTTTGGTCATCCTACTTCCAGCTAAACTTCCCTAAGTCTTAAATGTCTTGTGGTCTCTCTAAAGCCTCCATTTGGTTTGCATTTTTGTTGTTTACCTTTGGTAAGAATTGGTTTTGATTTTTCTTTGTTCTTATCATTTGGTAGCTTGAAAATTATTTTCATTTTATTAAAGATCGCTTAGATGAATTTTTGTTCTAGACCTCATTCTGAAACATGTAATTGAATCAGTAGTCGAACATTTTTCATCTTAGTGATCTTCATTTCAAAAATTAAGTGTGGTTAAAAGAAATTTTTTCATTTCCATTTAGGGTTTTGCATGTGCATTAGCATAGGAACAATTGCATTGGAAAGGAAATTGCATCTTTCATCTTGTTTGTTGCATCTTGATTGTTTCTTTCCTTCCTTATCTATATTTTCATTAAAAGAGAAAATATTTCTATTTTCTCATGTTAGATTTTCATTGTAGTATATTCAAGTGACATTTGTGGTGAGCCCTAAAACTGAAACATAATCAAAGATAAACAGTAAAATTTATTGAGTCAAACTAATGAGAATTTTTAACATTAATGCAAACATTTAGAGGTCTAGGCTAGAGACATGTTCTAACATCATTAAACA
>APFE031182082.1:6437-17288 GCA_000404065.3 Pinus taeda
TACACAGAAGCTGATGAGACCATAGGGTCGATTTTGAGGCACCAGCTTCCTCCTCCAAACACTTGGCAGGATTTGATACAACTACTTTTGAACCAAGGCTGAGCAAGCAAAAGTTTTGCAGCAGTACAGTCTACATTGCATCTACAGGTGGACAAAGCCATGTCAGCCAGCATAAAGACACTGAGCCAACTCAGTACAGGTACTCGGCATCAGCAGCAACATCAGCAGGTACAGGTGGCAGAGTCAAGAAAGATACAGAAAATCAGAAGTAACAAAGCACTTCAACGCTTCATTTATGAAAAAGCAGCGCAGTTAAGTCCGCAGTACTCAAAGGGCAAAAGGCTATCCTGACAGCAGTTAAAGGCTTTTACTATCATTTATACTTGTAATAACTTCTCATCTGCTCTATCTGTACAAGTGTAAGAGATATTTTCCTCTCAGATGACCTGATTCCTGAGATATTTTTGTATGTAAACTTCTATATATTCCCCCTCGCGTTTGTTTAGAGGGGTTGGACTCCGGATGGAAGAAATTTTCCTGATATCTTCTCTGTAACTCTAATATTGTAAACTTTCAGACAGTTTAATACAAAGGCAGTGGGATTTCTTCAAAGGCGTTTGTCTGTTGATCTCTTGATGGTGTGTGGCTCAAAGTAGCAAGATTCCTGTGCATTACGTGGTTCAAATAAGTTTTCCTCATGACTCTTTATCTTGTCTGTGTTTCCTGTATTCCATATGTTTCTCATACTTCCTGTACGTTTGACGTCTAGATAGTAAGGAAAAAGAATAGTCTCAGGACTTAGTCACTGGCTACCCTGAGCTCAATCAAGTCTATCTCATATGTTTTCTTCTGATAAGGGATTTAAAGAGTAATTCTTAACTGCTACCTTTAAAACCATATCATCACTGTGTATTGTTGTTTCAGGAATTCAAGTAATTGCTCCTAAATAACAAGTCTTCTTTCACAAACATATAGCTTAAGTAAGGAAATCTTAACTGCTCATTACTAGTTGTATTCACTTCGCTCTCTTTATTTACAGTTGTTTCATGCAATGCACACAGGCCCTGTAGCTTATCCACTCACCAAAAACAAGATTTCAAGAGAAAACTGTCCCAGACCCCATTGCCCAATGGATTAACTTCACCTGCTGATATACTTTAAGGGAATAGAAACATCCTCCCAACCAAACACAAGAACAAACAAAATATTCACCCATAACTAGCCTAAAACCTTCACTGAAAGCAGTGTCAAAACCTCATAGAGAGAGCCCTCTCTGACTGCAGTTAGGCTAGAAACTGCAGCCCAAAGATTGGTTAGTGGTTACCCCGGCCGTATTCTCTTAGGAGTCAAAGAGAACAACCTGGGTGTTAACATAAATGGCGACTCCACTGGGGACTTCAGGTTCTTAAGGTCTGAATATCTATCAAGAAATTGCACTCACAGTCTCAATATCGGTTAAGACACCTTAAGGTAGAGCTAACTCAAATTGTCTTTCATACAGATACACAGATTTTTAGATCTCCTGTCCAGTCCTTGCAACACAAAGCCTTCATAAAATCTTACAGGACTAGCCCAGAAGCTGGCTCCCAAGAAGAATTTCAGGTACACAAGGGCACATCCTGACCCAAATCCTCCCCCTATTTTCGAAAATCCCAATACCATCCCCAGATTTGTTAGGAACCAGCAGACACTAGATCATCTTGCTGACATCAGTTCACAGTCAGAGCTGCCTAACTTCATCCCCACCCCAGTCAAGGTCCTATTCCGCTCTACCCCTAATTCCCCTAGTTCCCCATCAACATCCCAAAGTTCTCCACCAATCCCTTCTTCTCCCACACCAGTTCCCTTGTCCCACACTGTTATACCCTCAATACCTGCTACCCCTGTGATACTTGTTGTTCCCCTTGTCCCAATTGTCCCAGTTAACCCCCAGAATCTAGCAAATATGGCTAGATATGCACCTTTGCAATTACCTGCCAATCCAGTGGCTTTACCTCAAGACTATCAAGCCAAAATAGCATACTTTGACTCCACTGGTCCTTATTCTGCCATCCAGCATGCTAAGAGAATGCAAGATCACTTTGAAAATTATGAGATATATGATGAAACTGTAAGGATGAGAATATTTGTTCAAAGCCTAACAGGGGACGTAAGAACATGGTTTAGATCCCTGCCTGCAAACAGCATTACTACCCCTGATGAACTCTACCAATCCTTCACAAATAGATGGGAGAAAAAGAAGGACCCTTTACATATACTTGGTGAGTATGATATGATTAGAAGAGGTCCTCAGGAAACAATGTTGGAATATTGTGCTAGGTTCAATAATGTCTATAATGCTATACCTCAAAATCTGAGACCTCCCCCGGATTTAGCCTTATATAAATTCCCAGATGGGTTTGACCCAGATATGGCCTATCAATTGAAAGAAAGAGCGGCTCAAACCCTCGAAGAAGCTCAGAGAGTTGCTGTAACAGTTGAAGCAAATCTGATTGCCAAGAGGAACAGGGCTAAAACAGAAAAGAGGGTTGTTTTCAAGGAAGAACCCTCTGCCTTGGACCAGAAATTGGATGCAATAATCTCTGGTATGAAGAGGTTAGGCGATAGGGTAGAATCTGTGGAAAGAAAGTCCTCATGGGAAGCACCATCAAACAATCCTAATAGGAATCCAAATTTCAGGAGGAACCAAAACCCTAGTGGGAGCAAAACTAGCAATGACCCTGAAATAAGACCACCTTTCCAGGAAAACTATGCCGAGGCATCCACATCTGAAGAACAAGCAGAAGGCACTCATATCCACCTAATGGGACTTGATAACAAGCACCAAGTCTTCTTGACTCAAGAGGATCAGGATGAGGAGGATATTAAACAATTTCAGACCAGTTCAGGGGAATCATTTGATTTCAAACAAGGCTATGATACTGCAGTCTATGAGGTTCATAAACAATACAAATTGAGAAGTAGGACTGTAAATGTCACACAACCTGATAAAACAAAGGATAAAACACAGCCCAAAAGTGCCATAGCAGTGGAGCCAAACAATACAAATGATTCACCCACAGCAGAAGTAACTATTGAAGATGTCACTGAACAAACTCCAAATTCACCACTTCCACTATTTGAAAAGCCTCAATCAAGCAAAGGGCTTCAAGAGATGATCAGAAATCATAAATCTCCAAATCAAGAACAAACCTTAGCAGATAAAGAAAGTAAGCTCATCCACACTACCAAAACACAAACAGAAAAACCATTTGATTTGGAAACTGAGATTGGAAAACTGAAAATAACTATACCTCTGGCAGAGTTAGCCAAAAATGAGATCTATAAACAGCAAATTCAGAGATCTCTACAACTCACCCATAAAAAAAGAAAAGATAATGTGGATAATGTCAATGTGTTGGATGACACCCCTGAATTTCTTTTTGGACCAGAGGTTGATGGAAAGGTAGCAGGCTCAGGAATCTTACCCTTTTATGTCAGCCTGCATGTGCATGACAAAATATTACACAATGCAATGTTTGACTCAGGGGCTTCTCACAACTTAATGCCCAAATCTGTCATGGAAAGATTGAATTTGGACATCACTAGACCATACAAGGACCTTTTTTCATTTGATTCCAGCCAAGTCAAGTGTCTAGGCCTAATAAAGGACCTATGTGTATCCTTGGTTCAGTACCCAAACAAAACAATCCTGATGGATGTAGTTGTGGCTGATATTCCACCTAAATATGGGATGTTGCTGTCAAGATCATGGGGAGCTAAGCTCCAAGGGTCTCTCCAATTAGACATGTCTTATGCTACTATCACAGTCTTTGGTCAACCCAAGAGGTTGTATAGAGAGTCACTAATGAAATACATGGTCAGTAGTACAGAAAAGCCTCAAAACTTTCCCATTTATGCTGTCCACTCTGACATAGACTCATACATCCTTTACAATGACAGTAAAAACAACAACATTAAGGAAAAGGCTCCTATAATCCAAACAAATCAGACTGCTGAGGAAGAGGACCCTGATATCCAAGCACAAATTGAATCAAACAAAGGTAATATTCAAGACCACAAAGCAAACATGGACGAAGCAACCATAATTGAACAAAACAATGAAAAAGGGGCCTTCCTAGAAAACAAAACAATCTCACCAAGTGAAGAGGATGTCAAGCAAAACAAGCCAATCAATCAGCCCATCCTACAAATCACCAATTCATCCCACATAGACCTCATTCAAAACCCCCTAGGAAAAGAAATCTTATGGTTCCTAGAATTTGATGGATCAGTTAACAAGCTAGGGGCAGGAGCAAGAGTGTGGGTGCACAATAAAGAGGGTAGCCATGCAGAAGGAAGAGCCTACAAACTGAATTTCATATGTACCAACAATATGGCTGAATATGAGGCCCTTTTATTAGGCCTCAAGTTGGTACATTCCCTGCAAATTACTAAAATATCAGTCCTAGGAGATTCTGATTTGGTCATCCAACAGGTTAAAGGCAATTTTGTTACTAAAGACAACAGACTTAGGTCTTACAGAGCTGCTGCCACTCAGTTGCTTGGCTCCCTTGCTGACTTCCAGATCACCAAAATTCCTAGGGCCCAGAACCTACATGCTCACAACTTGGCCATGTTTGCAAGTACTTGCAAGCTGCCTTTTGATCCCAATCACCGTTTCACAGCTGAGGTGAGATATAGACCATCAGTCCCAAACAACATAAAAGACTGGCAAGTGTTTGACAATGATGCACAAATCAAAAACTTTCTGAATTTACAGGAAGAATTTTCAGGCCTGAACATAGATACTCAACCAGCAAGTCAATCAAAACTACTTGAGCCAGCAAGTCAATCACAAATACTTCATCTAAATCACAGCCAAGCACTCTCACCCAAAACAGTCTACCAATTGCTAAATCCTACAAATTTCAACCAGGATAACATTCAAGAAATCCAACAGATTGAGTATGAACAGATACCTGAGGATGAAACTGAAATGATACAGCTAAAGAGCAACCTCCTGCCCATAGGCTTAGCTCCATTGGAAGACATGTTTGATTCTAATGATGTCCCTAAAAAACCAAAATTTGAACCCCTAAACACCACCATTGAAGAACACAACATAGGGACAGTTAAAGTCCCAAAATCATAAAAACTATCAGCTGCATTACCTCCTGACCAAAGGCCACATACATTGATCTGTTTAAAGAATTCCAGGAATGTGTTTGCATGGAGTTAAATGAAGGACCTCAAATCCTAATGATATCCTCTGTTATACAAACACATAATCCCCACTCAAGCCAAAATCAGAAACCCTTTTAAACAAAAATGAGGAAGAATAAATCCATGCTCCTCCCCAGCAATGAGCTACGAAGTCCCCAAAAGAATGTTTAAAGCAGGCATAATAGCACCATCAGAATTTTCTGATTGGATTCAAACCTAGTCCCCACAAGGAAGAAAACAGGTGAAATTAGGCTCTGTGTGGATTTAAGAAACCTTAACCAAGTGTCATTGAAAGACAACTACCCCCTACCTAAAATGGACCACATCTTACAGAGAGTAGTGGGGGCTTCAATAATTTCCTTGCTGGATGGCTTTTCAGGCTTCAACCAGATCCTAGTCCATCCTGATGATCAGGAAAAAACTGCATTCACAACCCCATGGGGAACCTTTAAATATGTTAAAATGCCTTTTGGTTTAAAGAATGCAGGGGCAACTTTCCAAAGAGCAATGGATATCGCTTTCTCCAAAGAAATTCATGACTTCCTAGTCATCTATTTGGATGACCTTACACCATTCTCCAAATCAGACCAAGAGCATATAAATCATTTGAGACAGATCTTCCTAAAATGCAGAAAATATGGGATCTCTCTGAATCCCAAGAAATCCTTGTTTGGTCTAGAAGAAGGTAAACTGCTGGGTCACATTATCTCCAAGGATGGCATCAGAATTGATCCAGATAGAATCCAAGCCATTCAACACATGCCCCATCCCAGGAATATAAAGGAATTACAGGCCTTTTTGGGGAAAATCAACTTCTTGAGAAGATTTATCCCAAATCTGGCTGAGCTTAGCAGATTGCTTAACAACATGCTGAAAAAGGATTCCAAAGTTAAATGGACAGTAGATGCTAAACAAGCCTTTGAGAGCATCAAATTTGCTCTTACCCAAACTCCTGTCCTCACTAGCCCTCAATTTGACAGGGACCTCATCATATTCTCCTTTGCCTCTGAACATACAATTGCTGCAGTTTTGCTTCAGAAGGATGATCTAGGAAATGAAAAGCCTATAGCTTTCTTTAGCAAAGCTCTAAGAGATGTCCCCTCAAATATCAAATCATGGAAAAACAAGCCTATGCTTTGGTTAAAGCCATCAAAGACTTTAGGATTTATATCCTTTATTCCCATGTAATTGCCTATGTGCCAAGCCCAATTGTCAAAGATATACTTACACAAGAAAATTTGGAGGGCAGAAGAGGCAAGTGGATAGCAAGTATTTTGGAATTTGACATAGAAATAAAGCCCACTAAACTTGTAAAAGGGCAGGGCCTAGCCAAACTGATGTCTGAAACAAACTTCCAAGCCCTTGACATTAACCAACTAGACAGTGAACAGGAGCTGGCGACTCCAAAGATCAATGTAGCCTTTGAGCAATCCCCTTGGTATTCTGATATCTGTTATGTATTGCAAAACCTGTGTGCTCCCCCAGGACTGTCTAGAACTAAGAATAGGTTTGTCAAAATGAAAGCCTCTAAATTCTGTGTCATGGAAGAAAACTTGTTTTGGAGAAACCATGAGGGCATCTTGCTAAACTGTCTGATTGAAGATGAAGCCAATAAGATCATGGAAGAATTTCATGCAGGAGATTGTGGTGGGCATCTTTACTGGAAATCCACTGTAAACAGAATACTGAGGGCTGGATATTACTTGCCCACTATCTTTGCTGATGTCAAGAAATTTACCACTGCATGTCACAAATGTCAAGTGTTTGAAGGAAAAAGACAGTTGCTGCCTCTACCCCTCAGACCGATTGCAACAGAGAGACCATTTCAGCAATGGGGCTTGGATTTCATTGGAGAAATCAATCCCTCCTCTTCAGGCCAGCACAGGTGGATTCTTACAGCAACAGATTACTTCACAAAGTGGATTGAAGCAATCCCATGCAGACAAGCAAATGACTCCACCATTATACAATTCTTAGAGACAAACATTCTGTCTAGATTTGGATGCCCTGACAAAATAATAACAGATAATGCTGCTGCATTCAGATCTAAAAGAATGGTCAATTTCTGTCATGAATTTCATATTACATTGGGCCACTCCACAGCATACTATCCCCAAGGCAACGGACTGGCAGAATCCTCAAACAAAAGTTTGGTGAATATGATCAAGAAAATATTAGAGGAGAACAGGAAGAATTGGCACAAGAAACTAGTCAATGCATTATGGGCAGACAGATTAACAACTAAAAGATCAATTGGGGTCAGCCCTTATGAGTTAGTCTATGGTTTAGAGGCTAAATTCCCTTCATCATTAGGAATCCCTGCTATGAAGATACTCCAGGAGTGCCAAGCTGAGCCCAATGACATGCAAAGAAGGATCAATCAGATTATATGTTTGCAGCAAACCAGGGAGGAAGTTTATAACAGAGTTCAAGTATTACAAGAAAAGCTAAAAAAGGCTTTTGATAGAAGGACCAAAGTAGAGGATTTCAATATAGGTGACAAGGTTCTCAAGTGGGATTCAAGAAGAGAGAGTAAGGGTAAGCATGGAAAGTTTGACTCCCTTTGGAGAGGACCATTCCTAATACAAGCAGTACAAGGAAACAATACCTATTTTCTGCAAAATCTAGACAAAACTGACTTAGAGGAAGGGCCTGTCAATGGCAGGATGCTCAAGCACTATTTTGATTACCTTCCATGAATAGAGCTGACCTGCCTTTGTACATAGTTTGTTGTGTATAAATGTTGTATATATTGTTTTGCTTTGAGGCATGAAGAGAAGATCACTTTCTGAGAGGCATGGCAGATAAGGAATAGGGTGGAAAGACATTCTGTTACAGAACATTATACATTTTGAGGAATCCAGGGTAACAGAATTCCAAAGTTTCAGAGAAGCAGCCAAAGGACCTAGGCACACTGACCTGCTGTTCTTGGTCTTTCCAAGAGAAAAACCATCCCCATGTGGAGCCACTGTTGGATACCTATACCAATAGGTTTCATATTTCATGATTGGATATCAAAGATCCAAATATGCTCTGCTTTGATTAATGCAAAGATCCCATATTTTCCCAAGACGGCAATGTCTGTATCAGTTTTGATAAGAACTCAATTTTGATGGGTGGTCCAACCGTCTAATCTGGATCATGCCATGTTTTCAATTTCCATGTTGTAGAATAGAGAATGAAATCTGTCCAAACTGTTTAATCTTGGCAGATCAGTAGCTAGGTAGAGAAACTAAGGTTCCCAACTGCTTAATCTGGGAACTTGGAAGAAATAAGGGTTGTATTAGATAGGAGATGCAAGCAAAAAAGCCAATGAAAAGAAAAGGCATTCAAAGGGTTTGCAAGTCCAAGTGCACCCTCCAAGAAGGAACAAAAAATGCTAGGAGAAATAGTTGGGTAGGTAGATGGGGTTGCAGAAGTGGTGTCTCTCTCAAAGTCAAAGTTGCTGAGACATCTACAGGAAGAGCAACACACTGGAGCTTGACTAACTCCCTTGTTTTCATCTGTATGTCACTCATCACTAACACCCTTTCCCCAAGTTGCACAAAGCAAAGAAATTCAAATGTTTTACATTCTTATAGCTTTAAGAAGCCACATTTCTTGTGCAAAATTCTTTTCATTTTGAACTACTCCTGATTTCAAGTTATTTTCAAAGAAAACTTGGTTGAACTAGCCCTCACTCATATGTTCCCTCCATATTAACAACTAACTCTACTACTTAGCTCCCTATGCCCCTTTATCCCTAGTATTATAAACACCATGGTGTATAAACCCCACAATACATAAATATCCCCTCCCTGGAACTATAGCCATAATATTCTCTCCCTGGGACTTGATTTGACACCTGGTCAAGGTCAAGAACCCATGACTCACCTTTGGCCCCACCTCAAACCAGTTTCCCTAGCCAAAGGGCCATTTTGCCTTGAAAAACCTTGAAAAAACATTGAAAAACCTTCAAAAACCCATAAAATTATTCCAAGGAGCGGAAAACCTTATAAAATCACCCTTCCCCGCTTTATCCTAAGGTCGGGGGTTATTCTGCCTTTTCATATTTCATAAAACCTGTTTAAACCCCTTTTTCCAAAGTTTCCGCCTTCGGAAATGTTAATGCCCAGAACCTTATATAAAACCCGAAATGGCATTTTTCTAAAGTTGGCTGATTTAAACACGTTTTGCAAATAAAAATATTTGTTTATTGCCCGCCCAGGAGCAGTACAGGTCGTGCAGGTTGCCTGCCCGAGGACCGTCAGATCGCGTCGGGTCCAGATCTACGGCGGAAGTTGATTTCGGGCAATCCCGACGTCCGCACGATAACCAAAGCAGCTGCTACCGTTCGCGCAAGTTGGGCGCCCGACGACCGTCCGATCGCCCGCCTCCAGATCCACGGCCATTATGAATATCGGAAGGCCTTACGTGTCTGACAGATACCTTCCGATATCTGTCAGGTGCTTACGTCAGGCCAGCATCAGGCCAGGGGCACGCGTCACTCTGCGATTGCATCGGAGCGATGTCTGACAGTCCGTCCAACGTACAGGGCCCCTTCCGATATTGCGACACCTGTCCCGTCCACGTTCGCGCCCCGCTGCCGTGCACATCACCGCCAGTTCCTCCCGCCTCGTTCCCCATTTGTCCACCTGGCCGCCACCTCACTGCCCCCGTGGACCTACCGTTGACCGCCACGTCACCCGGTGACGTCATGATGACGTCACCCAACCCGGGCCCCCATGATGACGTCATCCATAAAGCGCGCCAAAAAGGCCAAAAAGCCATATTTTCGCCAGTTTTCACTATTTTTCATATTTTTCGCGAGTTACTGTTGAAGCTCTCTGCATGCAATTTTACGACGCCCGCGCCACCAGTCAACCTGCAACCATTTTCAACGCACCCAGCGCGCAAAACCAGCTACATTCTTCAGTCCAGACCACTGTTTACCAGGTATTTCGGCCTCATCCCCCTGTGAACTGGTTTTTTGTAAATTCTCTGTAAAAACCACCTTAAAAACCATTGAATTCAAAATTGCACCGGTAAACCAACTGCACTCTGCCCAATTTGACTGCTTAGAGATAAAACTTAGCGGTGGAAGCCTCTGGGAACTGCACTTTTCTGCTAAAACCTACCCTGAGTCGCGCAATCGTGGTCTCCTGCTCAATTCCCAAAACTGACAAGGGAGGTCTTCCTGCTACTAAAAACCCTGCCCAAAAGACTCAGCATTGTCATCCTGACTGTGCACTATCCCTGTCAATCTTGGTCCCCATTAGAATTCACTATTTTCAGGCGACATTTCAGAGATTACTTCTATAAAACATGGAGACCCCCGAAATACTCAATGTCACTCCTCTAAATGCTCCTCAGAGAGAGCTGGACTGGCAGGACCTGGCAGATCTGGATTATCAGATCTCAGAAGACTCCAGGCAAGGATGCACCCCTCATCTTCAATTGCTAAATGAGTTCAGGGCCAAACACAGAGAGGGAACAGATATCTTAGGCATCTGGGAGTCTACCTTGCCAACTTTTAAAATGCCTCTGGTCAGGCAATTCCCTGACCTAATTTATCTTTGTGCCAGTCAGTATGAGCCATCACAGAGAGCTGTAGTCAATCCCAAGGGTGAAGTTGTATTCTATACCACCCCTCAAGCCATCAGGGAT
>APFE031182085.1:4432-31706 GCA_000404065.3 Pinus taeda
TACACCCGAGGAGGCTTATTCTGGTAAGAGGCCTGATATTTCCCATTTGAGGATTTTTGGTTCTCCTGTTTACATGCATGTGACGAAGGATGCCAGGAAGAAGCTGGAGCCAACCACAGATGTTGGGATATTTGTGGGGTACACTGATACGCCCCACAACTATCGCGTGTATTTGCCAGACAGTCACAAGACGGTTGTGCGACGGGATATAAAATTTTAGGAGGAGAAAGCCATGAAGTGTTCGCTTGAGAGGGAGCCACACTTGCATGTAGATGAGGAGCTATTAGTTCCTAAGGATGAGATTTAGGATGTGGATCAGCCACAAGATGAAGTTCATGGAGTGGAAGATACCACTCATGTAGCGCCAACCATCAAAGGGCGAAAGCGCACTACAGAAGCTGAGCGACTGGCTCAAGATGCAGAGAAGGTTGTAGGACCACCTACAGCACAGTGCAGACAGAGACAGTCACCTGGTCGTACACTGGATACATGGCTCTTGTGAGCAAATGTGTCGTGACTGAGCCATCCTCTTTCTAGGAAGCTGTGGAAGATCCCGCATGAGTAGATGCCATGGTGGAAGAGTATGATTCGATTGTTAGAAATAGTGCATGGGAGATTGTCCCAAGACTGGAGGGGAAGTCAGTGGTGGGTTCGAGATCGATCTACAAAGTGAAGCAGGCAGCTGACGGGAGTGTCGAGAAGTACAAGGCAAGATTTGTTGCCTGAGGCTTCTCACAGATAGAGGGGATCGATTATGAGGAGACCTTTGCACCTGTCTCAAGGTATTCTTCCATACGGACGATTCTTGCTCTCTCAGTGCAGATGGGGTGGCACATTCATCAGATGGATGTGAAGACTGTGTTCCTCAATGGATTCATTGAGGAGGAGGCGTACATAGAGCAGCCCAAAGGTTTCGAGATCTTCAACAACGAGTCGCATGTGTGCAGGCTCAAGAGAGCGATGTATGGGTTGAAACAAGCACCTCATGCTTGGTACACACAGATAAACAACTATTTCACAGGACTTGGATTCTCTAAGAGTGAGGCAGATCCTAACCTATACCAGATTTTGGTGGAGGGTAAGTTGCTTATCATTGTACTTTATGTAGATGATTTGATTCTAACGAGAGATGAGCTGTTGATACTTTCATGCAAGGAGGATCTTGCTCGAGAGTTTGAGATGAAGGACTTGGGCCTCCTTCATTATTTCCTAGGATTGGAAATTTGGCAGCGCAGTGATGGACTATTTGTTTCTTAGGGTAAGTATGCCCGGGAGATACTGGAGAAGTTCAACATGCATGCAGACAAGCATGTATTGCGTTATCTCAGAGGCACATTGGGATATGGATTGTGGTACAAACAGGAGGATGAGGTGAAGCTATGTGGCTTCACGGATGCAGATTGGGCAGGGAGCCCAATGAAGCACATCGACATCACGTACCATCATATCAGAGATTGTGTCTAGCAGAGAATCATGTTACTTTCATATATTCCCACGGAGGATGAGGATGTTGATATCTGGACGAAGGCGCTCACCAGGAGAAAATTCGAATACCACAGAGACAGGATAGAGGTTGTAGATAATCCATATCTTGTTGAGAGGGAGTGTTGAAAATGCAACAAGATGATGGAGCTTAGTGAAAAGAAGTCGCCTTCACTAAGTGGGCCCGCAGGCTATTTTTGGCGCAAGTCTATTTTTAGACTATGTCTATTTTTAGACATATGGATCATGGTCTATGAGTTGAAGGATGCTATTTGTGGATGATTGGTCATGTTGGTAAAAATAGATGGACTTCTATTTTTAGACATATGGGCGGAGTCTATTTTTAGACTGCCAGGCTAAAAATAGAACAGTCTAATATTATTAGCTCTTAATAATATTTGGACTATAAACATTATCTTATCCTCTTCGAGCACTTTAGTTCGAGCTACAGATGTGGCACATGCAACTACCAAAAGGAAATACACTTTTCTTATGGGTTACTTGAGCTATTGCATGAAGGTCTTCAATTAGAACTCAAGTGATTGAGTTTGGTGGAGTTGAATGAGGAGTTGATGGAGTTGTGTTCAGTTTGACTTAGTTGAACTAGTTGTATTTAGTCTAACTGACAAATACACCAGTGATGAGTGATGTGAATTAGTTATTAGTTAATTCACTAATTATTAACTGATAAATCAACTGAGGAATACATCAGTTAACTCAGTGCATGGACAGTTCAATGGAGACAAGTGTTAGAGATGAGTGAAAGGGCAAGATAGCTGTCAGTTGTGACTATAGTTGTGCATGTGATTTGCACAATCAGTGGATTGAGATTTCCAATGAGGATTGCGTAGTGTTACAAAAGGGAAATACAAGTTTGTATCAGCCATTCTCAATCTATTCTCATGCAGGATTGCGTAGTGGAGGCAGGCAAGCAGTGGAGGAGATTTGAACCTGTGGTTGATTCATATCTGAGCTAGTTTGTGTGTAACAAGTGGAGATAGTACTGAGTACTTGTGAGGAGTATTAAACTATGTATTGTTACATGTTCTCAATCAATATAATATACAGATAGTTGGGGGTTTTTAGCTGCATGCTTTCCCCATGATATATTGTGTTGATATGTGTGATTGATGCTTCAATGTGCACATGTGATTGTTTCTTAATTCCGCAAAATTGATGATCAATGTAGAGGAGGTTATGTATTATGCATGATTCCACAAATAGTGTATAATCAAGATAATCTCTGTGAATAAGTGTCATATTATTCACAAATTTTCTACAAACTCAATTGCTACATAAGCAAAGCTAGGGCTATGGTGATATAGGTTAGATCATTTGAAAGGATAGCATACTTGATTGTTGAGCATAATATCAAATATAAGCATAAGAAGTTGGTAAGAAAGGAGAGAGAGAGAGAAGTTTGAGGAGTAAGGGAAGGCTGATGCAACAGATGGTTGTAATCACTCTTCTGACATTAATATAGAACTGTAGTTGTACTGTCTAATCCGTGGTGTTGGCACTATCATTAATTTGCTTGTTTGTCCAATACCTTTTAGCATGAGTAGCTTAGTTATGTGTAACTAGATGTCTTTTATGTATTCATGTATTAGTTATCAATGTTGTCTGTTGTGATTATACTTGTCTCTTTATGTGCAGGACTTGATCTGGAGTTGGCTCAGGGGACTTCCACCTAGCTACATTATGCTCTCCAACAAATCTACACAGAGGCTTGAGGTAATCCATCTGCCTTGCTTTGATAGTTAGCTATTTTTTATGGACATGCATGTAAATTTGTGACATTTTTAGATAATATTATAGTCTTCCAAAGGTCCCGGGAAGACATTTGAGGGTATCTCCATTCTCCATACACTGTGCATTTTATCCTATAGCATAATTTTATTCTATATCATTGATAGCATGCACGATCTTATCTTCTGATGCTTCCAGTCTACGCACCAATTCTGGAGTCCACATAATAGGTTTGTGGAATTTACACCTTCCTTGGCTATCTGCTAGCTTCACAATCCACTCATACAAATCAGTAGGGAAGGATGCAAAGAAAATTTCATGGATCTCCGTATACAAGTAGCAATCTAACCACTCTTCCTTTGATAGTCACGGATTCCTGTTTTCTTGCACTTCGAACTCATGAATCTTTCTGTCCAACCACTCTTCAATTCCTTTCTTTGTTGGATTCTAGTGATACGACATTAGACATCTTTTTGCAGATCCCGATCCCAGCAACAAAACCATTTGTTGGCTTGTTGGGGCCTGACCTAGGTTTGGAGTTAGTTAGCCAAACAAATCACTATACTACTGGCCCTTTTAGCAACATTCCGTAGAACGCGGATTAAGGTCTCACCTGAAGTAGTATGGGAGGGTGCTAGAACTAGGTTTTTTCACCCTTGAGATGTTTGAGAGGTACGACTAGTCCTTTGTTTGTTCCTGCGCATAGGTGGCTTCGCGCACCTTCTGTTCCTCGCAGCCTAATGCCCTGCCGTCGCGTAGCCCTACCTAGGGGTTGTGCCGCACTCTGCACTATTACCCGAGATCTCATTTATCATCCAATATTAATTAAGCACCTTCGCCTACATAAATGTCTTAAGTTATACTTAACAATACAAAACATTCATACAGATTCATGCAGTAAATAAACAGTATACTTGCAAATTATATCCAATCATGCATTAAACCAAGAAAAGATACGCAGAATTATAGCAAAACTAATCTTTGTTGATTCTCCAATGGTTACAAACTTGACCCACCCTACACACTCAGCTGCAGGGGTCCGCGCACTCAGCTGCGGAGTGCTAGGTCTCTATGCACTCAGCTGTAGAGCCTTCTCCTACTCTACGACCCACAGACACACTTTATACTTCGACTCAATCACTTAGTCTTCTCATGTTTCTCTTCTATTCATTAGCTATCTTTTACACTTAGAGCCTTCTCCTACTCTACAACCCACAGGCACACTTTATACTTCGACTCAATCACTTAGTCTTCTCATGTTTCTCTTCTATTCGTTAGATATCTTTTACACTTATAGCCTCACTCTATTTATATAATCCCATGGTCTACAAACCATGGGTAGGTCTATCTAGCTGACATTACTTTACAAAAACTAGGGTGGACAACCTTGTGACTCTATTATACTTTCGTGCCCTGCGCCCACAATTCATGGAGCTTTTACAACAAGATTCGGTCAAAACTTGTGCTACAAGCCCCGAAACATTCCTTGGGGGGATTCCATGCCTAACAAGTGGTTGTCCCTTACTTAGAAATCAAGCCAAAGCTTTAAGATGGTTGGATTTGCTCAATGTAAATGGAAAGTTTTCCTCATAAAACAAGAATTCAGATTGAGACCTTAGTGAATTTTGGCAATCATGTGTGGATATGGCTTGGATGAGGCTGATGAGATGAGGTTTCCTTGCAATGTAGAAACTCCTGCAACAACACACATCATTATTTTCATTTATACATAAATTCATCTAAAACCAAGGGTTTATTCAAAACAAAAGAGAATAGAGTTATCACCATTTATTTGCTAAGTTCATGCATGGAAGTGTTTGAAACCCATATAAAAGCAATATGAAATCAGTGCAAAACCTAAGAGATCAGAAATACCAATTGTGGCTTATCCTATGAAACTAAAAGATAATGACCTAAGTAGCAGGAAACCCTAGATTACCCAAAAAGCAAGAATTCTATTTTTTCTGGTTGTATGGGAGGTGTTCCTCAAGACATGATCCATGAAAGCGATAAATGATGTGAAAACCACTTGTTGTCAGCCTTTCTGGAATATCTCCTTGTCACTACGGTGCTACTATTAGAACTATCCACAAACGGAAGCAAACTAATTAACCCTACCAATATTTGCAAATTAACAACACCAAATCAGTTCAGCAACTAACTATGATCACAATATAAGCATACAAATACAACAAGAGGAACCTCTGCTGCTAGGGTTGGGCCCTAAACCACGAGCTTGAGCCCTCTGAGTCAACTCAGTGTTGGATCAAGGGAATGCTTTTCATTTTCATTAAAATATCAGAAATACACAAGAGTGCTTGGTTACAATGCTTCAACTTGAAAATGTTTCTTAGCTATCTTGAAAAAAAAATCTAAATCCTAATGAGGCTTTAGGCCTCTTGATTTATACAATTGAAGTTACCAACAAGTTCCTTAAACTTAGGGATGCTTGGCTTCTAATCTCGAGATCAACTGGTCTTCAACTGTCACTAGCTTGGTTGCCAATGAATCTCATGACTCGCATGCTTGCAACTCCGAGATGATGAGATTTGATTGAATAATATTTGAGTGAGTGAGGATGTAAGGAAGGAGATCCTATCTCCTAGAATCCCTCTTGCTTGTCTTCATTCAAGTTCCTGCACTTTAATTATCCAAAATTTGCTCCAAAACTTGCAATCAATGCACATTAGACCACTAAACATGGCATCACATCTTTACACTCTTCATTAAGCAAAATATAATTAAAACATGTAAAGAATTATGAGAAAAGTTGATTTTAGTAAGTTGGAGGTGCATTAAGGTCCATATAATTTACCCATTGATAAGCCTCATCAATGACCCATAACCATGAAAAACAAAGATCATAGGATAGAGATACCATGTAATGCTTGTGACCAATTGTGATACTAACAATGTGTAGCCTAGCAAATGGACCTTGATGACAAGGATTTTGTGTGGTTGACCCATAACCATGATGTTAACTGTTGATGAAGTAATAGGTACTGACATAGCTTGGGGTGGGAGGGAACATCTCCAAAGAGCCCAAGACATAAGTTGTTATGCTGAAACTGATGAATGTGAAGAAGTTCCTACTAAAGCAATGAGGGAGGGTGCGTCACCAAAGAAAACCCACTCTAAATGTTGCTCTAGATATAAAAAACTAATTTAAAATGGGCATAACTCAGTCAATATAACTTAGAATATGTATTATAACATATTTTTGGAAATATAATGACCATTTTTCATCTTCCCATGTGATTGAAATCCCTATCTGGACACTCTAGAAACACATGTGCATTGCAATTGTCCCGCCATCACAAAATTTCTAAAAACAATAGTTGATTTTAAATCAGCGACATCTCTATCATCCAAACTCTAATTCAACCAACTTGTTTTTTTTTAATTGGGTTATTTTTCAAGAGGATCTTAGATCTACAATAATTTTTCAAAAATTCTACACAAAAAAAATTAAAAAAAAAAAATTATAGGAGAGTCGTCATCAATGAATTGCCGTTAGAAAATTTTCTGCAACACAGCTGATTTTAAATCTCCACTATCTCTCTAATCCGAACACAAATTTGGTCGATTTTGGTATTTTTTCGCTAGGAATATAGATGTTTTATTTTTTGTGTAAATTTACCACCAAAAGTATAAGATCTGATCTGCAAACTCGCTGTGCAAAAATTTCTAGCAAAAAAATGAAAAAAAAAACAAATCTTCTCGCTTTGCCCAAAAAAGTGTTCTTTGGAGGTCATAGCACATGCATGAAGTTTTTTGAAGATTGCTACAAAATTTTAAAACTAAAATATGTGTCAAACCCTCATTCCCATGAACTCGTAACCTGAATCTGATACCACTGATTCAGATCTTGGGGGTAGGCCCCCAAGATCTAAAAAAATGAAATGGATCTTGGGGGGTGGGGGAGGCCCCCAAGATCTAAAAATTTGAAATGTCAGAAAAAATAGGAGAATAAACATTAAAAAAAAACCACCAAAAATATTTGTATTAAATAGTGAATAACTTTAAAAGCTACATTGTGATGGAAAATATTTCCTTTTACAAAATGTGACTTGTTACTTATAGTCTTTTTTTTAGTTATAATACCATATGTAGATTCCATGGGTGGGTATATACCATGGGTGGATCTCACTTACAATACCATGGGTGAATGAATACAATGGGGGGATGCCACTTAAAATACCATGGATAAATTCCATGGGTGGATAAATATCTTGGGTGGATGAACACCATGGGTGGATGCCACTTACAATACCATGGGTATATTCCATGAGTGGATAAATACCATGGGTCAATAAATACCACGGGTGGATTCCAATTTCAATTTAGATCAAATGCTCACTATTTTCACTTGCATGCTCTTAGAATTATTTATGATATGTTTTCAAAGAAAAATATTACCTTGTCGGTAGTTATGAAGATAAGTACATAAAGTGGACCAGACTACGTCAGTAAAGGGACCAAGACGTATCAGATTTCACGAACATTTTCCATGCCCTACACATGAAGCTGGGTATCAAGGATTCTGAGTGACATTTGATGCTCAAGTACTGTGTTTATTTGCACAAATGCATTTAGGAAGAAATGGAGTTACTAGACGTCTCCTCGCTTGGTGCAGTGTATTGATATGTTGTGAGGATTAATCATAAATTTAAACAGAAGAAGAGAGATTTGGATCTATGGATGTGAAGCAAGGAAAATGAACATTGAAACCAAAGAAAAAATGACAGTGCCAAGGTGGGGTGACCTATAACAACCCATCAAATCCACAATCAAATAATAGCACCATGAAGACAAAGAAGGACACACTAGAAAGTGGTATGAGTTCCACAAGAGCCCCACCCACAACACAAATGAGTTTCATGCCAGGCAGTCATGACTGAGCTAAAAGATTTAGAGTCAAATGCAAATGTTGACTATGAGTTAAAACCTGACAAGGGAAATGACAAGGGGAAGCATATTATTGATGAAAAACCTAGTGTTATCATTGTCACCACCAAGGTCCAAAAGAATCAGATCGAAGATCCAAAGGAGGGGAAGTGTCTCTTCGACTCAAAGATGTAGATGAAATGTTCTCCATTGCAGTTCATTGTAGAAAGTGGGAACCAAAGAAACATCATATCAATAGAGGTCATTAAACGGTTGGGCCTACCAACCACACCACACTCGTAGCCATACACCATTAGGTGGCTCCACAAAGGACGAGATCTTTGTGTCAACCAACAGTGGTGCCTTCCCTACAACATCAAGCTCTTCATGGGCACGGTATTGTGTGATGTTTCTCCTCTTGAAGTGTGTGACGTTTTATTAGGCCAACCTCACACTATTATTATTACTTTGGGTATAAAACTATATAGGATACCAGAGGTAGCCTCGCCTACCACCATTTCTTTAATATCTAATAATAAATGTAGTAAGATCATCTCCTAGACTGTGAAATTTATTTTATTTCTTATTGTTTTATCAAAGTATTAGGAAGATCATGGCCAAATCCATGGTCCTAGAAAAGGTTTCTCCATAGAGCAGAAGAAAGTTAATAAGGTCTTGGAGGAGTATAGGAACATATTCTCCTCACTCATACTTGCACTATTAAATCAAACATTCAATTGATTTGAATCCCATAGAACCTCTACCCAATGGGTTAGTATACCACCTCTATCTTCTAGAAAATAAGGAAATAAATATGAAAATCCAAGAGTTTCTTCAAAACTGGCACATCCTACCAAGTTTCTCACCTTATGGGATCCCAAATGTACTTGTACAAAAGAAGGATGGGACCTAGAGACTTTGCATTGATTATCGACCACTAAATAAGATCGCTATCATGAATAGATATTTGATCCCATGTATTGATGACCTTATGGACCAGTTTAAGGGTTCCGATTACTTCATAAATATTGATCTAAAGTCTGGTTATCACCAAGTTCCAATAAACCCGCAGATGTATGGAATACCCCCTTCAAATTGAAGCAGAGCCTCTTTAAATGGTTGGTCATGCCTTTTGGGTTGACAAATTCCCTCACAACTTTTATAACACTAATGGATGAAATCATGTGGCCTTTCCCCTACTCATTCATGGCTATATATCTAGATTCCATCCTCATCTTTAGCAAGAATTAGGTATAGCACTTGCAACATATTCAGCAGGTCCTTCAAACACTAAAACAAAACAAACTATGTTCCAACTTGGAGAAATGCTCTTTCCGCATGAACCGGGTCTAATATTTGAGCTACATAATCGATGAGAAAGGCATGCATGTGGATCTAGCTAATATCTAAGTTATTCAGGATTGTCCAGCCCCACTAACTCTCATAGGGCTTCGTAGCTTTTTGGGCCTTGCCAATTTCTATCAAAAGTTCATGTTTGGATTCTCTCATATCACTTGGCCTTTGAATCAAGTTACCAAGGGCACAATGAAAGAAATTGGTTTTGGGTCTAAGGCACAATAGAAGGAATTATCTAAAACATCACCTTTTCTCTATGCTAGTACTCAAATTTCCAGACCTACAATAGCCATTTGAAATTGAGATAAATGCATCTTATTATGCCATTGGTGTGGTTCTCACCCAACAAGGGCATCGGATGGCCTATCATAGTGATATAGTCTCTGCTACTATTTGAAAATACCCCACCTATGATGAGGAAATGTATTCCATCATGCATGATTTTTGGCAGTGGAAACATTGCATTCTGGGAAAGGAGATGATCATCCACATTTATCACCAAACTCTTTAGTTTAGTCAGACACAAGGGAAGTTGTAGAACAATTGCCATCATAAATGGTCCACATATCTACAACAATGACATTTAAACATTAAATACAAGAATGGAATCCCCAATAATGTTGTCGATTGCCTTAGTTGGCCCTCAGTTATGGAAGTGACCACTATTCCCAACTTTTGTGGGCACAGGACTTCTGGATGGCTACAACAATACAAATTTTATCAAAAAATTTCCTCCACATACTAGATGTTGATGGATGGAAATCAAGTACCATATTTCCACCTCTAGAATGAATTGCTATGCTACTTGGGGAACCTTTGTGTTCCTTCAAGTGAGCATGCCAAGTTGATTTGGGAGGCACACTATAGTCAAGTCGTTGGACATTTTGATTTGGAGAAAACCATGGCAATACTACATAAGTATTATTGTTGTCCAAACCTTCGACAGGATGTTGGAAACTATATCAGATCTTAAACTACCTATACTATTTCCAATCCAAACATTAAGAAGAAAGTTTTGTACACTCCTCTTCCTACTCCTATCCATCCTTGGGAATCCATCTCCAAGGATTATATATCTAGCATTCCTTCTACAAAGAATTGTAATGAATGTATATTTGTGGTCATTGATAGATTTTCCAAGATGGTTATATTGAATACTTGCAAGAAGAGTATCATAGAAAAAGACATCTCCAAAATATTCTTCAAATGAGTATGGGAACATTTTGGGATTCCACAGACAATTTTATCAGGTCAAGATAGTAAGTTCCTGAGTGCATTCTAGTTGAGATTCCAGTCATTGTTGGATACAAGCTCACCAAGTCGATTGCATTCAGAGGTTGTCAATAGGATGATAGTGCATATACTACACATGTGCAACTCCAAGCATCCACGAACATGGGATGAGCGTTTTCCCTCTATGCAACACAGTTATAATAGAGCTCTTTTTAGCTTGACTTGCCCTATCCCCTTTTAATTTTACTTTGGATTTTCACCATTGTGTTCCATTGATGTTGTAATTCCTTTTGTGACTACATAGGATGAATATAAACATGTTTAGTCTGAACTTGATAAAGCCACCAATTTTATTGAACACATCTAACACATTTTCCAGTAGGTTCATGATATCCTGGATAAATTCAATTCCAAGTACAAAAAATGTCATGATTAGCATCAGGTGCAACATAATTTTCGAGTGGGAAACAAATTTGTGTTTCTTTTGCAAAAGGAATGCCTTATCGAAGCCCATCAAAAGTTTCTACCACTTCGATATGGGCCTTACACCATGATTAAGGCTATGGGTGATAATATTTTTGAGCTAAGTATTCTCCCATTCCCTAGACTATCCAATGTTGATCCCCTTCATCTATAATTTCCACTATTGTTGGACATATCATACATTATTGAGCAGCTGACACCAACATAGCTCAACCCAAATTACATTGAGCAGGCCATGACTAATTGAGTAATGGAAACACAAATTAAGAAAACTTTCCAATATATGATCCAACTATATTGGGCTTTCAAATTCATCTAGCTCCTGCATTAAGGCAAGTGGCTCACCATGGACCAAATTTAGCAGAATATTCCCCATCTCATAGAGGAACTCAACACAATGGGGACCATTAGTTTGAAGTTGGAGGGGGGGGGGTTGATCCAGGTGGATATTAGAGGCCACCTTCTTATTCCACTTGGACCCCCAACATTTTTTCCTTTCGATTTCCTAATTTCCATAATAGTTATTTCAGCAGCTTTATATTTTTATCACTTTCGGGTCCTAAAATTTTGAAGTCATTTTGAGGCCCTAAACAATGTTTTATTGAGAAACGGGCAAGCAAAAGGCCAACAACCCTTCCATTTGTAGTCAAAATTTGTTTTCATCTGGTATATCTTTCTAACGAGGTATCATTCATGCCAAATAGAGATCATATGCCAAAGTTACGACCCTGGGAATTAGTTGACATTCCAACTAACCTGAACGAGGCCTATAAGCTTTTGTCGCTTCATCTCCAAGGGCCAAGTTTTGGGATCTTTAGGGTTTTTTATGGTTTATTGATGACAAAAATGCCTTTGATCCTATCAGGCCAAGATGAACTCCTCAAATGAGAATATGTTTATTCATTTGGGTTGTTCATAGTTATATACATGAGGGAGTGACTCTTGAGTTTCATCTCCCAATGACTCTTCGTTTTCCCTTATTTATTATTTACACTATTTACAATTGTTCGCCCAATCCCTATGATTAGGTTTCAACATTCCCCCCCTTAATCTAAAGGGATGTTGGTGAGTCCAAGCATTGTTCTGAATCTTTCAAGCTTTTCTATTCCAAACACTTTGGTGAAGATGTCTGTAGTCTACTTATTAGTGGAACAATGGCGAAGATGGATTTTTTTGGCCTCAATATGATGTTGAATCAGATGATATTTTGTATTGATGTGCTTCATTCGATCATGGAACTTTGGGTTCTTGGCCAAATTTATTGCACATGTTTTGTCAATCATGAGTGGAGTTGAATGTACCTATTTTACCTGCAAATCTTCCAGAATTTGCCTCATCCACACAATTTCTTTTGTTGCCTCAACTGTTGCCAAATATTCTGCCTATGTTGTGGAATCTACTGGAACTGATTTTTTTCGTGATCTCCAGGAGACATCTCCTGATCCAAAATTCATAGCATAACTAGAAGTAGATACCCTAGTTTCCTTGTCTCCATCGAAGTCCGAATTAGAGTATCCAATCAAGTTGAAGTCGCCCACCTGTGTATACACGAGTCCAAAGTCTTGAGTTCCCTTAAACTACCTTAGAACTCTTTTTACAGTAGATGAATTTCCCTCACAAAGCTTTTCCATAAACCTGGAGAGGATGCCAACAAAAAATGAAATGTTTGGTCTAGTAGTAGACAAGTAATTGAGACTTCCTACAAGTTGTCTATACTTTGTTGCATCCTCAAATTATTTTCCTTCAATGGATGTGATATTTAAGTTTTTTTCCATTGAGGTAGTTAGAGGATTGCATTTAGTCATGCCATACATGTTCAATATATCTCCAATGTACTTCTTTTGATAAAGGAATATGGACTTCGGATGTTGTGTTACTTCAATACCAAGATAGTAATGAACATAGCCTAAATCAATCATCTCAAAACCTTTCCTCAATTCCTTCTTTATGGATGCAATGTAGCTCTCATTGTTCCCTATCATCAAAAGATCATCTAAATATACCACAAGATATACAACTTTTTTCCCAAATTTCTTGACAAACAAAGTTGCATCATCAATATCATAATGTTTGAAATTGAGTTTCAAAATATGCTCAGTTAATTTTTCATACTAGGCTCATGGTGCCTGCTTGAGGCCATACAAGGATTTCACAAGTTTTCATACTCTATGTTCATGTCCTTTTATAGAAAATCCTTCAGGTTGGGACATAAAAACATTCTCTTTAAGATATTCATTCAAGAAAGAAGTTTTTACATCCATTTGATGGACTTTCCAAGCATTTTGAGCTGTTAGGGAAAAGAGTGTCTGAATGGTATCCAATTTTGTTGTGGGGGAAAGAGTCTCCTCATATCGACCCCTTCCTTCTGGGCAAAACCTTTTGCCACAAGCCTTGCTTTGTGCTTTTCAAGTGAGCCATTAGCTTTATACGTATTCTTTTAGACCCACTTGTAGCCAATTGGTTTTGTTCCCAATGGAGGATCAACCATCTTCCAAGTGCCATTCTTTATCAAGGAATCATACTCATTTTGCATCGCTTCTTTCCATTCATCATGAGAAGTGGCTTCTTTCAAGGAATTTGGTTCAAAATCTGTAGACAAATTCAATTCACAATCATAACAAACATCCATATCAATAGGTGAATCAAAGTCATCTACATCACCTCCATTTTGTTGGTTTGAATTTCTTGTTCCTTTATTTCCAACCTCATCGGGATGAACGCTTTTAAGTGTCTTTGCCAGCCACTTTGTGGGACCTTTCTAAGATGATCTAAGCTACTCGGTTGATTGAGTTGGGACTTAATAAAGATTGAGTCTCCAAATTATATCAATCACATCACTCAAAGTATAATTAGTGGTTGGAGTTTCATGCGGGGCAAAGAGTGCTTCAGAAGAAGATTCCACAAGTTGATCCAGTATAGGAATCCTCCCTTCAAGATGTGGAATCTAATTATCAAATTCCTGGAATGATTTTGCATTTGCGAATCTATCCAAGAGATCAAGTTGCTGCTCAACAACATTGTCAGCTTTGGATGATTCAAGAAAGATTACATCTCTAGATAAAACAAAATTTTTATTGACTTCATCATAGAGATGGTATGCTTTGGAGGTGTTTGAATACCCCAAGAAGATACACTTACAACTCCTTGCACCAAGTTTGTTTCTATGTACCTTTGGTATCAAGGCATAACAGGTGGAACCAAAGACCTTAAGATGCTTTACAAAAGGAATGTGGCCATACCACATTTCATAAGGAGTGACTGAACAGGGTCCCCTAGGGTCAATTTTGGGGAAAAAGCCCAAGTTTTGTGGTAGAAATCCCAAGTTTTGCTATATAAAATGTAAAGTCTCTGCAAGTTGTGGTCATAGAGTGCGTAGATGATAAAGTGTAATAAAAGAGTTTTACCCTTCATTTATGTAAATTGTGTTGGCTTTAGAAGATCTGCCCATGGTCTATGGACCATGGGATTGTATAAAAAGGAGAGTCTTAGAGAGCCTAAGGTAGTAGTTAAGTTCATGAAAATAATGAAGACGAATGTAATGGGTCGGTAGAAGTGAAGAGCGAAGAGTCTTAGAGTAGAAGAGAGGCTCTGCAGCTAAGTGCACAGAGGCCTAGAGTTGAGTCCGCCATTAAGTGTGTGGACCCCTGTAGCTGTGTATGCATGGTAGTTTGAGTCTGTAAGAAGAACTAAAGCATTAATACAAAGATTATTCCATAAATAAATTGTATTGATGCCCGAATCTACATGTTTTACATTGTTATAAGAACACAATTAATAATATATGTTTACGTGAAGAATATCTTAATGCATGTTGAGGTATCATACACTTAAGCTGATCTAGGTAAATACAGAAGTAGGAGAAATCATAAAGGCGCGTAGATGGTGGATTCACTTGTTTAGGGTCCGTGAACAAAAATCATAGACATTCGTGAAGGTCTAGAGGTTGATTAAGAGAAGTATATCGATAAGCCCTAAAGCACTTATCTATCTGTGCAAAGGCAGAGTTAGGGTGTAAAACAACATTACACTAATCTCTGGTTGCGAAAAATTGGTTCCAGCACCCCCCCATACTACTTCGGCTGAGACTTCAATTCATGCTCCATGGATTAATGCGAAAAGGGCTAGAAGTGTAGGGATTTTTTTACCAAACTTAACTCTAAACCTGGGTCAGGACCCACTAAGCCAACAAATGGTTCCATTGTCGGGACCGGGATCTGCATAAAGAGATGTGTGATGTGGCATCACTGGAATCCAACTAAGAAGGAAATTGATGATTAGTTGGATAGAAAGGTCCATGAATTCGCAGCGTAAGAAAATAGAAATCCACGATTGATGAATGAGTAGTGGTTAGATAGGTATCTATACATAGAGATACATGAAATTTCTTTTGTTCCTTCCCAATTGAACTATACGAGTGGATTGCTAAATTGGTAGATGGCCAAGGAAGGTGGAGGCTTGATGGTCTAATAGTTTGGACCCTAGAGTTAGTACAAATATTGGAAGCCTCTAAAGATAAGATCACACGCACTCTTGATCACTGGCTTGATTGCATTATAGGAGGATTTGTGATAGAATTCGTATTTGATACCTCGTTCAGCTACAACAAAGCGGAGTGATGCTTCTTCAAGGGACTGTGAGGTAAGTATTTAAGGTCCTTGAATGCTTGGATTAAGATGCTCTTGTGTGAAAAGTGGATTATGCAATTTCCTTGATGTTTGGAGCTACCTGAAGTGGAAATATATTCAGGGATAGAGGGAGAATGGGCCCTGAATATAGCTGGCTGATTGGACCTCCTCTGAACGACGATGAAGAAGCAGCACATGCTTCACCACAGATCACTGTACAGTTAATACAACAGGGATTCCGGTGAATACTCCATCCACCCACACCACCTCCGCCACCATTCAATATGGAGAATGCAGTGAAGTTGCCCATTTTCAAAGGCCAGGGAAATGAGGACCCGGACCAGTTCTGGTTTGTTGCAAAGGCTGTATGGACAGCCCAGAATATTACAAATGATAAAATGAAGAAAGCAACGTTGGTTACCATGTTGCAGGATCACGTGCTAGCATGGTACATTAAGTACTATACTGATAACCTAACGGCTACACTGGCAGACATTCAGACAACACTGAATAAGGAATTCAGTAGGCCCAATTCTGAAGCACAATTGGTTGTTGGGTTCAAGGAAATTGTGATGAGGCCTAGTGAAATTCCCTAGGAGCTGTATCAGAGATTGAAGTGCCAGATCCGCAAAGCTAACATGAATCTTACGGATGGGCAGAACCGCGAATGGTTTGTAGCTTCATTCTTGCCTCACTAGATTGGGACCTAGGCAAAGGCCCTGGAAATTGTGATGAGATTACATGAGATGCCAATCCAAGATGACGCTTTGGGATTTCATATGATTCACATGGAGTTGTATAACATTTGCCTAGAGTTTCCAAGTTTCAAGAAGGATAGAGCAGCTCAGCTAGAGGTGCATGAAGAAGTTTGGTGCATGAAATGCAAGAGTCATGGGCATGACAAAGATCACTACCCTGTCTTCATGAATTATGTTGCAGGAGGAGGGCATATGCCTCCAAGGCTAGAAGTTCAAGTAAGGCTAAGTACAGGGGTTGCACCATGTTGTGCTATCTATTAGGTAGTTGGAAAACATGTGATAGAAAATTGTCACCTATTGGAGAAATTTGTACAGACACAGCAACAGCTCTTCTACAACTTCTGTGAATTGGTGGATCACGAAGAGCATAATTTCCATAGCTATGAGCTAATAATGGATAGAACACCCACATATTGAGTGTAGGAAGAAACTCAGAATCTAGATGAAGGCACTAGGGGAGCGCATAGAGGATATTAAGGGTGCAAACGAGGCTGAGGTGGAGGAGGACCTCGTAGAGGTTGGGGACGGGTTATTTGTTACAATTGTGGAGTGTTAGGACACTACGCACGAAAATATACGAACTCGATGTTGAAAATAGCAACAAGAAATGCTAAAAATAGAAATGCTAAAAATAGCATTGCTATAAATAGCATTTTAGGATACATTCCAATTTTAGTTAGTCCCTCAACTAAAATTGAGAATTAAAATTTGAATTTGATTTTAGTAGTTGTTTGTAAAATAATTAATTAATTCATCTTGAGTTAATTAGTTGTAGAAAATCAAACATGAAGTCTATGTGAAGACATGCAACAGTTTCCCCTTTGATTGAGGAAGTTATCCCTTGATTAAGGAGATGAGGATGAGTTGTACTTTGAGTTGTAATTAGTTAGCTCAGTTAACTAAGTTAAGTCCAGTTAGATTAGTTCCAACAGTTTGTGGAATTGATTGTGAGTTTAGTTACTTAATGCATGCATGCATGTAACTACTACACTTCAGATAACTGAATATTCTCTCATAAATAATTCATGCATGTCAGTTCAGTCAGAGACCCAGTTGAGATCAGAGGATGGGATAGTGTACTATTAGTTGGAGGAATTTTCCTATATAGGAAACTCATCCATGCAGAAGGAATTATCTCCTTCAAGATTGCGCAGTTATTTCTGAGTTTGGTGAAGTGTGTGAGAGGTGAATTCACAAAGGTGGCAGTCAAAGGACCCAGGAGAAATTGCGTAAGGAAATAGGAGGCTTGGAGGACTGGAGGAAGGCATATGTTGTTTCTATTTAGTAAATGAGTAGCATTGAGGGATTGTAATGAGATCTGGATAGCTTGTGAGCTAAAGCTTTGTGTAATCTGGACATATTTCCACTTGTATGATAATACAAAGATCGAGATTTTTAGCTGAGGCTTTCCCCAGAGTATTCTTTTGTGTTCATGTGCGATTGATTTCTCATTCTCTATTATATGTGTTCTATTTGATCTTGCTCAAAATTGATTAAGCTTATGCAAGTTTGTTTGTAGAAGTAGATCAAGTATTTTTCTTTAGTATATTGCATAATATGTTGATCTACAATGGGAAATTCTACATGGTATTAGAGAAAAGGTGATCAAAGTGAAGAACATTATACAAAGAAGGGAGAAGTTCCAAGTTTGAAGTTCCTAATTATAGAATTTGAATTCTTATCACATCTCAAATTTCACCAATGGCATTCAATGGTTTGAGACTCGAGTATGCCCTTGATGATAGCTCGAATTATATAGCCTGGAAGGATTGCATGGAAGCGGTATTAGAGGACAATGGTTTGAAGGACTTCATTGATCAAGAAGTCCATAAGCCAGCAACTGTTAATGCCCAAGAATTGGCAGAATGGAAGAAATGTGTGGCTAGAGTGAGGAGAATCCTTCCGGAGGGAGTTCAAGACCACATAGTCTTGAGTCTCCATGGGAAGGAGACATCGTTTTCAATGCGGAAAACATTGAAGGATCTATATCAGAACAATAGAAATCAAAGGAAGCTGGTGCTAAAAGACAAGCTTCAAAAAAACAAGTGTGAAAAGGGCAACATGATCTCTACATATCTGAACAAGGTCACTACCTACAGGGATGATCTTGGAAGTGTAGGGATCACGACAACCGATGATGACAAGGTGAGTCTTTCTCTCCTTGGTCTTCCTAATAGCTAGCATAGCTACCAAGACTTGGTAAATGGAAGAGAGAAACTACTAGATTGGGAATGACTTTGGTCGGATCTAATGCAGGAGGAGATAAGAAGAAACACTAGAGATGGTTCTTCATTCAAGGAGGATGAAGAAAATTGCACCTTTGCGAGTAAGGCAAAGAAAGGGAAGGAGAAGGATTCTCATCCAAAATAGTGTTCTTCCCATGGTGGGAAGAATATTGACAAATTGAAACTGTGATGCTTTCATTGTCATGAGGTGGGCCATTATGCAACAAATTATCCACTGAATAAATCCAAGATGGGATCTAAGGAAGGATATGAAGGTGAGGCATTAGTTTCTCAATTCGAATTGGATTTTACCCTCATCGCATGCATGATTTAATCGATTATGGGTTGTGGTTGGTTTCTTGATAGTGGAGCCTCATTCCACATGACCGACGATAAGAGTTTGTTTAGTACCTTGGAGGAGAAAGACCTTCAGATACTCATAGCGATGGGTAATGATGAAACATATATCGTTTCAGGTGTGGGCACGGTTTCTTTTAAGAGGGAGGATGGAGCTTGCATTACCTTGACAGATGTGAAGTATGTGCCAGGACTGAAGAAGAACTTGGTATCGATCGCGATGCTAGAAGACAAAGGCTATGATGTAGTCTTCCGTAAGGGAAAGGTTTTCCTTAGACATACCAACACAAGACATGTGAAGAAGATCGGTTCACGAGTCAAGAGCTTGTATTCCTTAAGGTTCAAGATGCATGCAAAGCCTTGACGAGCAAGGCAACTATTTGAGACTTGGTGGTTGAGAGGGAGAGTACATTACCTCTCAACATGCAGCGCCAAAAGAAGTCTCGGACAATTGTGCAGGAGCCACAATTGGTGAAGCAGCTTTAGGAGGTTGTGGACTAGCCACAACTGAAGCAGCTGAGAGGAGACTGAGTGGAGGCATCCACTTATGTAGATACCTCCAGTAGGGGGAAACTTTGAGCCAAGTGGGCAGAGGGATCACATGCATCCATATCTCCAGGTGGGAGGTGGGGCGATGTGGAGTGATAGTCCCAAGAAGGCTGAAATAGGGGTAGGATCCTTGAGGTACTAAACCTTTTTTATTAGACCTTGCTACAGAAGCCCCAATGAGGAGTAGTAGGACTAGCTAAGTGGATAGAGACAGATGCAGATGGAGTGGTAGAGGAAGCTTCAGCATCAGAGTATGTTTCTAGCCCAATAGGGAGGTCAGTTGGGAGATCTATTATAGACATATTTGGGCACATCAACCCCAAACTCATATGTTGATGATATTATGGCTCATGAACCCCTAAAAGAGTTGTTTTATACCCTAAAGAAGCTTAGTCATCTGAATGCCTCGTTACCCAAAAGTTTCATCTCAGAAATCATCCAGAAAGTGCCTAAACTGAACCATATCTGAAAGCCTTGTGTTAGGGTGAGCTACATCTCACCTGCTACACTGTCAAAACAATATGCATCACAGTTTGGCCCTTTAGTAAGTGCAATGGATGAGGTTGGACATATTTCCGGGATAGTTTGTTAGTTGGTTGCTCATGGAATCTTCTAGAAACTTCTCCTGTGCCACTTTCCTCTTTGAATTCACCCAAGGATGACTAAGGGTACGAGGAAACCATCTCCAATTCCCCTCTCTTGTGGAACTAATTTCAACAAATGGTGGCATTCATCATCCCCATTGATGACTCACCCTCTTGCAATCATCTATAAAAGGATCTCCCATCCAAGAGATCAGAAGGTTAAATTGTTGTGAATTGTAAGGAAGTGTTGCTAGTTTTAGTATTGAGGAGAGAGTATTGTATTGTTGTTGGTGTGTTCTTGCTAATTCATGAGGTGAAGGATTGAAGCTGGGAGGATGGCACTAGAGAAGAAAACTGGGTTATAATTCTCCTTATTATTAATAAAGTTCTTCGAGATTTTTCCAAATTGATTGTGTTAAATGTAAATTCTTTCATTTTTTTATTATATTTTTTATTCTATAATGTTTTTGTTGTGATAGATCATGATGCTTTGATAGGTCTTTGTTGCTGTAGCTGTGCAGGTACTCTCCAAGTGTGTTAAGTACAGGGAGGAGTTATGGGATCAGCCAAAGGAGAGGAAGATCAAGCGAGGAATCAAGCAAAAGTTCTAGGTTGGTCCTCTACAATCTTTTTCGTATCTATCACTCATAGGAAAGATATTTGAATTGCTTTAAACTATTGTTTCTAGGTTAGCTACCAAACCTAGAGGGTTAGTCGTTTGACAAGACACTAATTTTCCCGGAAACAAATTGGTGACTCCACTGGGGAAACCAGATAATTGTTTGTTGCTATTGGTTGTTCTATGTTGAATTATATAAACTATAGATAGTGTATGAAGCCAGCCAGGAAGCTTTCGAACCACTTTTGTTATGCAATTGCGTAGTAGATAAATGTTGCTTTAGTCAATATTTGGTTTAGTTTATGAATTAAACATTTGAATTGAAACCACATATAGAAGCCCTTTTGGTAGCTCAATAACCTCTTAGGACATTCCATCATACTTTTCTTATCATTGTTCATCAAAACCAAGCTTGATTCATTGAAAACTACTGCAAATTTGAGGCCAAACCATCTTCAGAAGTGCTCCTTGACCATCACACTGTCTTCCACTGCGACTTGATATGCATCTCACCTCCTGAGTGTGCAAAGTGTGATGCATCTAACTGTCTGCAAAAGCCAGGTGCGATGATTGACTGAACTCAATTTCCCATCTAGGAGTTGAGGGTTTTTCACTAGTTTTAAGACTTGTTTGGTTGTTCGCTGAATTTGAACAATACCTCATCACTGAAGCCAACTTACATCACTTGGATCAGCCTCTATTTACATTAGGATTTGTGAATTTTTTTGTGTGTTTGTCTTTCATTTACAATCCTTTGTCAAAAGTAGTGATAGTCAATTTGTCGCTTTCGATAGAAAAGTGTCATAAAGTCTTCCATTTTCGTCAAAAAAGTGAAGTGTTGCAAAATCATCCTTCATAGCCTATTGATTAAACTATTTTGATGCATTTGATTTGATTTGAGTTTGTTCAAAGTGTCAAAAAGATATTTATTCAAGTTTGAAAGTGTCGTTTTGAGTCTTCCTTTCCCTCTTTGAAAAAAAATGGTCAAAAATTGTCATTTTGAGTGAAACATTTTGAATCATTGTTGTATTTAGTTTTCCTTCTTGAATCATTCACATTAAGGAGAGATGAAAACAAATACTTGCATTTGCATTTTAGTATTTTTGTTTGTGAATGTTTGATATCTAGGGAAATTTCATTAGATGTGTTCTTTGCTCTTTGTCAAATATTTGATTGCTCTATCCTTTAGTAGCTAAGGTTTTCATCGTTCAAACTAAATCAAAAGTTTTTTTATCATGATAGTTGTATTTTAGGAATTGCGAATATACTGTTGGAAATAATACTGAGAGGGGGGGTGAATCAGTATTATCAAGTCAAATATTCCTTTTTCAAATCCAAATGATATACGCTACTTCAGTTAATTAAACCCGCAACTATGTAGAAGGAAACCCATGTATACTATCCAAACTTATAATTTACTTTATCTTTCAGATGTTGATTTTTAATCTGTGTATCAGAATCAAATAACCAATAACCAGAAACAGTAAACAAAGTAGAAGACAATCACACACAAGAACACAAGATATAAGGTGCAAACCCAATGTGGGTGAAAACCACCTGCTGCAATTCATCTCTATCTTCTCTTTAATTAGAAACTTCTTTTTACAATTGTACTGGTGCAGTCCTTTACCAATATGCAGGCTGCAACCTGCAGAGAGCTACAACCCTCTCTCATTTTACAGCTTCTCATGGAAGGGAGCTACAACCCCCTTAGCTCTTGCAGTAGCCATGATACTAGTACATAGGTGCTGGCCTACAAAAGGCTACAACCTTCTCTTTCTTCCAGGGACCACATTTCATAAATTTTCAGACTGGATCCATGAACATCAATCAATCATCAAGAATTTATGCATCAAACAATCTCCTTTTCACTAATTAGCACTGAATCAAGTAGACACTTCTCTGACAGCTGTATCCAAATTACAGTAACAGTAACAACACTCCAAATCTGAACCCAGAACAAAAGATACTATCATTCAAGCTTAAATATTATGACCCATCAATAGAACTTATCCTTCTCCTTGCACTCAGGTTCCTTCTTTATTCAAATCCAGATCTGCACCATAACCTAATCACAGTATTCCAGATCTAACACTTTACCAGATATTCAATAACAATTCAGGTGATGCTTTGCCAAATGATCTCCTTCCTCTTTTATAGTCTCAGGCCTTTCACAATACCACGGTCCAAAACCATAATAACACAATACCATGAACCCAATACTTGGGATCAACACTTTTGGATGCAATACCACTGACGAAAACCATAGGATAAAAAACTGTCAGACTAATACCATGAACCAACCATGAAAGTGTGTGAGATCAACACTTTTGGATGCAATACCACGGACCAAAACTATAGGATCAAAAACTGTCGGACTAATACCATGAACCAACCATGAAAGTGAGTGAACGTTTCTCCACATGAAATAAACTTTTCTCTGCATAAAATTCCGTGAACTTTTCTCCACATGAAATAAACTTTTCTCTGCATAAAATTCTGTGAACGTTTCTCTATATGAAATAAACTTTTCTCTGCATAAAATTCCATGAACTTTTCTCCACATGAAATAAACCTTTCTCTCCATAAAATTCCGTGAACTTTTCTCCACATGAAATAAACTTTTATAAACTTTTCTCTACATAAAATTCCATGAACTTTTCTCCACATGAAATAAACTTTTCTCTGAATAAAATTCCATGAACTTTGCTGCACTATAATTTATCATCTAAGATGAGTGGGTTTCCATCAAGTACAACATATGTATCATAATGCCAACAATCTCCCCCTTTGGACTTGAGGGCAACAACAACCAATCACTCTCCCCCTTTAACATCAAGGGCAAAGGGCAAACCAAGATAATCTCTTTCCTAGAGAAACATTCTGCTGCCCATACTCCCCCTGAGTACCTGTTGAAATCTCTGAATGAGCTCCCCCTTTGTATATGCCGAGGTGTACCACTCTGTCCATGCTTCCTCTGAGTACATGCTGAAGTCTCTGCTCTGCTAAAGTGTGTTGTTCATGCTCCCCTTGACTATAAGCAAGCTCTGCAAAAAGATGTTTTACAAGAAGAACATGACTCTATCATCAATGACCTTCCTATCACCAAGGACTCATACATACATCCATTTCCCAACCAAGTGGGGATACATCAAAAGTTTACACATGATAAACAAGAACATTACATCTTTATCCCAGGCATAGTGGGGAAACCAAGATAGGCCGTTACATGACCTTGACACCATAAAAGAGATACATGACATAGAGACGAAATATCTAGAGCCAGACTTATGAAAGTCACCAATAACTGATAGTAGCAGCATCTGACAATCACCATTCAGATCAGCAACCCTGACTTCCTTCTATTCTTTCTCTGCCTTCGTTCCACCTGAAACCAACAACAGTGGTGAACTAGAACCAAAAAGCTTCTAAGATAATGCCAACAATGCATCATTAGAAGTTTATCTGCTCCCCCTGAACCTGTGCCAGATGGTCTCTGTCAGACCCATATCAGACTATCTTCAACTAGAGCCTATCCCTTCTGATATCCATCAAGCCTCCATATACGCGACTTTCTCTGCAAAAATCGGCGTGTGTACGTGGATCCTCCTCAGGCAACACGCATACACCCATTTTTCTCTGAAACTGACAAGATTTAACATCAGGATGATGCATCAACTACTCCCAGCTTCTGTCTGAGATATTCAAAAGTTTCCCTGGGCAGTGGTTTGGTAAGAATATCAGCAACTTGTTCCTTAGAAGGAACATACTCCAATTTAACCTTTTGTTCCAACACTTGTTCCCGGAGAAAGTGATACTTGATTGGTATGTGCTTGGTATTTGAATGCATGGCTGGGTTCTTTGAAATGCTGATTGCACTTGTATTATCATATAAGATGGAGATAGGTGTAGTACAAGTGATCTGAAAATCCTGCAAGGTTTGCATCATCCAAAGGAGTTGAGTGCAGCAAGATGCAACTGCCACATATTCCGCTTCAACTGTAAATAAAGAAATCGAACTCTGTTTCTTGCTAAACCAAGATACTAATCTGGAACCCATAAAGAATGCACCACCACTTGTGCTGTTTATGTCATCCACGATTCCAGCCCAATCTGCATCTGTATAAGCATGAAGAGTGAGATTTGTATCTCTAGGATACCATAAGCCATAGTTTTGAGTTCCTTGAAGATACTTGAAAATTCTCTTTACTGCTTGAAGATGAGTTTCCTTAGGTTTTGCCTGAAATCTTCCAAATATTCCCACTGCATGCATGATGTCTGGTCGGGTACCTGTCAAATAAAGTAGACTTCCAATCATGGATCTATAGATTGGTTGATGCACTGTTGCTGATTCATCATTTTCACTGAGACTGCATCCTATAACCATAGGGGTACATACTGGTTTTGAATCTTCCATGCCATACTTCTTCAGAATCTGCTTGAGGTACTTGGTTTGAGACAAGAAGATCCGCCTTCATTTTGTTGGATTTGCAGTCCAAGAAAGTATGTCAGTTCTCCAAGCAAAGACATTTCAAATTATTTCTGCATCACCAAGGCAATGCTTTGTGTTGAACTGGTAAATCCCCTCTACGGACAGAGGTGATCCCACTAGCCCAACACGAGTCTAGCAACAATCACACAATGCTAACACGTAGGTTCCTAATTGCAAATCAAAGATCGATGATGATGGCCTACCTGGATTCCAACGCTAGTAGTTGTAGAAGAATCGTCGCTCCCGTTCTTTTGCTCTGGCTGGTCACAATCCCCATGATCTTCGTGAACGGACACCTGCACATGCAAAGAACGATACAAATACAAGCATAAAATCCAATAGATGCAACTATATATCAGTCAGAAAAGATATAACTCAATCATCATTATAAGGACACATGAGTGGAACCATAATGATAGTCGTCTATTAATGAGTAAAAACAGAGAAAGATACAACCAAGGTTCTGACGTTGAACCTATTCTCTGACTGGGAAAGCAGCTACATACACCTTGCAAAAGGCTCTCTCTTTTAGGATTCCGGCAGCATAACTTCCCTAAGCTTCACAATTCTTACTACCACTCTAGCATTACTTCAGCACTCGTAAAGACTCTAGCAAAACTAGCTTTTTTAATGCAGGAGGACAGTTATTTATAGATGGAAAAAGGAGGAAGATACATTGTACCAGGACGCCCATTGAGGATTGGCATTATCCCTGAAAAGCCACTGAACTTAGTTGTCATGGATAAAAAGATGACACTCGACCTCTATCATGAGGATTTTTCCCTCAAAGAACTCCATGAAAAGAGAGGAAAAAACATATGAGTGCGCACTGGCCAAAAATCATAACCAAATTTAGGTGGCGCGGGTGTTGCTCTAGGACAGAGCGCCAATGGGCGCGCCCTCTTTTGAGGATCTGAGTCATTGGCGTGGGTAAGACACTGGGTACCTGCGCCAATGGAAAAAGGGCACTTTCAGGGATAATTTGCAAAAGGTGTCTTAAGGGAACATGAACTACATACTCAAGGGAACATAATGCAAATGTTTTTAGGTTATGTCATTGGTCACAGGTCCCGAAATGCGTCCTCCAATGTACGAAAACAAGGGTAACAGGGACGGTGACTGACAGTGACAAATTACTGTGTAACAAATGCCCCCTAAAGCATGAGGCCCGAGAGAGAGAGAGGGGTGAAATTCTTTACAAGAACATATATAGTTGCCGTCGAGAATCTGCATTGAGAGATACAATTTGATAGTTCAAATACATGATGTACGTGGCATGGTCGCAGCCATCCATAAGAGAGTACATCGAGATCCGTAGTATGGATGCAGCCATCTGGTTAGGATCAATGAATTGACTCAGGTATGGTCGCAGCCATCCGGTGAATGAGTCATGTATCAAAAATCACGCCTGGATTACAACAGACACAATCCAGGGTCTTGTGCTCCATCTCGACCCGAATATAAGTACAATTTCAAGCATGTGAACATGTGAGCTGAAGTCGAACATGCATGAACATCGTCTGATTACCAGCCAATGATGAAAGTTGTTAACAGACGCGAGAGGTACCACCAATAATGACAATGGCCTTCAAGGTACTATAGGTACAATCTACGGCGTGCGAATAAATGAGCCGATGTCGAACACCCGTAGAGTCATCTGATCGGAGGCCAATGATGAAAACCTCGCGTCGAACACGAAGAGCCTGCCATTGAGGCATGCAGGCTCCAAGGTACCGACAGGGAGTCTCTAGATCAGCTTCCTGGATAATGAGCTAAAGTCGACAGGAAGTGACCTTGATCAAAGGTGGGCCATAGTGTTTCCCACATCATCGACATGAGACAGAGAGATAATGTTGTGAATTAAGATTGTATGAA